>PVJC01024986.1:0-12387 GCA_004026665.1 Murina feae | reverse complement strand
TGGTGACCTCCAAGCAGGCCCTGTTGGGTGCTGCCTGAGGGTCCCCATTGCTTTCTCTCCCATGGCTTGCTTAGCGCCCTGTGCTGGCCGATGGGACACGCCTCTCTGGGCGCCAGAAGGTGCTTTTAGCACCAGCCGCCCGGGCTGATCAGACCCAGGAGCAGGGCATGCAGGGCGCTAAGTGCCCATCCCAGCCCGGACTTAGGCCCTATGGACGGGACACACCCCTCTGGGCGCCTGATGGCCGTTTTTAGTACCGGCGCCCGGGCTGATCAGACCCAGGAGCCAGGCATGCAGGGCACTAAGTACTTCTCCTGCCAATGGTCTCTTCCCAGGCCTCAGCCCCAGGGGCGGGGGCTGGTCAGCCAGCCTGCTCCCCGAACCTGCGGCTGCCACCATGGCCTGGAACCGACCTCGGGTCACCGAGGCTAAGTTTCTGCCTGTGCGTACCCTCGTGGATTTGTCTATTTCCAGGCCGCAGCATGGGGGCCTGCTTGCTCTTCCCACCCTGCTCCTCAGGCGGGACCAGTTTGCGGTGGGCCTCCGCCATCTTGGCTGCGCTAATTTGCATACAGCCCCTCTGATTGGCTGTAGGTGTCCCGAAGGGATGGTTAATTTTACTATTCCGCTTTTATTAGTTTAGATAATTATTATAATAATTTAATAAAAGAGTAATATGCAAATTTACCACCTCTCCAGGACACCTAAGCAATGCCAACCAGTCAAGCCATATCCACCATCCAATCAGAGCTGCTGTATGCAAATTAAGCCAGCCAATATGGCGACTGGCAGCCACAGAGCTAGAGTAAACAGTAGGCTTCTGTTACAACTGCCTGCCTAGGCTGGCTAAGCTTCTGCTCATGGCAACAATGTTTCAATTATAGAAGCCACGGAGCTGAAACAAACAAGAAACTTCCTTACCTGCCTAGGCCTCGGCTCAAAACAACAGTGTTTCAATTATAGAAGATAAATAGACTCCAGAAACCTGATTCCAGCCAGCCTCGCTGGGACATTGTGTCAATGAGAGCTGTGGGCAGCCTGAAAGCCTGAAAACAGCCCTCAGCCCCTCACCTAGGCTGGGCAGGTACCCCAGTAGGGACTCAAACCCTGAAAGGACTGTGGGAAGCCTAAAAACGGCCCCCAGCTCCTCACTCAGGCTGCCCAGGCATCCCAATAGTGACCCAAAACCTGAAGGGATTGTGGGCAGCCTGAAAACAGCTCTCAGCCCATCACCCAGGCTTTCCACACCCCAATGGGGTGAGGGTCCACACTGGGTGGCTTGGCTAGCCTACAAACAGCCATCAGCCCCTCACCCAGGCTGGCCAGGCATGCTAGCAGGTGGATATCCCCAAAGGGGTCCCAGACTGAGAGAGGTCACAGGCTGGGCTGAGGGACCCCCCGACTGTACAAATTTTTGAGCACTGGGCTCCCAGTCCTCTCTAATAAAAGAGTAATATGCAAATTGACCTTCACAAAATGGCTTTCCCCATGTGGTCAAAGATGGCCGCCACAAGATGGCCAGCAAGGGAGGGCAGTTCGGAATGACCCAGTTCTGCAGAGAAGGGCCATTGTGGGGGACCCAGGCCTGCGGGGGGGGTAGTTGGGAGGGACCCGGGCCTGCAGGGGAGGGCAGTTGGGATGGATCCAGTCCTGCAGGGGAGGGAAGTTGGGAGGGACCCAGGCCTGCAAGGGTAGTCAGTTGGGAGGGACCCAGGCCTGCAGTGGAGGGTAGTTGGGGGGGGGGATCCAGGCCTGCAGGGGAGGGCAGTTGGGAGGTGCCCAGGCCTGCAGGGGAGGAAATTTGTGGGGAACCATCCTGGCATGGGGAGGGCAGTTAGTGGCATTCAGGCAGACACAGGAGCAGTTAGGCCTTAATCAGGCTGGCAGCGGAGCGGTTAGGTGCAATCGACAGGCGAGAGGTTGGGAGCCAGCATTCCTGGATTGTGAAAGGGATTTCTGACTGCCTGTTTAGGCCCAATCCACTGGTCGTATCGGGCCTAAACAGGCAGTCGTACATCCCTCAAGGGGTCCCAGATTGGAAAAGGTGCAGGTTGAGCTGAGGGACACCACCCCCACCCCCCACTCTCACTCTGTGCACAAATTTCTTGCACCAGGCCTCTAGTAACAATAATAAGTCTAACAGAGTTCATCAGTACCAAGCCAGCATTACAAGAAATGCTAAAGGGACTGCTGTAATGAAAAGAAGAAGCACAGAGAGAAACCTAGACATAGAGAATTAAAATGGCAATAAATAACTACCTATCAATAATAATCCTAAGTATAAATGGATTAAATGCTCCAATCAAAAGGCATAAGGTAGCTGAATGGATACAAAAACATGACCCAACCATGTTGTCTATAGTAGACCCACTTTAGAACACAAGACACACACAGAATGAGAGTGAAGGGATAGAAAGAAATTTTCCATGCAAAGGGAAAAGAAAAAATAAAGGAATATCAGTACTAATATCCAACAACATAGAATTTAAAATGAATACCATCATAACGGAAAACAAAGGTCACTACATAATACTAAAGGGATTGATTGAAAAAGAGGATATAATCCTGGTAAATATATATGCACCCAATATAGGAGCACCTAAATATATATATATATATATACTAGAGGACTTTAATGGAGAGATTGACAACAATACAGTCATAGCAGGTGATTTTAACTCTTCCTGACTTCACTGGATAGTTCTTATAGACAAAAACTTAATGAGGAAACAGTGACTCTAAAGGAAACACTGGATCAGATGAATTTAATTGACATTTATAGAATATTTCATGCCAAAAGCAGCAGAATATACATTCTTCTCAAGTGCACATGAATCATTCACAATGTTAGGACACTAAAGAAGTCTACAAGTTCAAGAAGATTAAAATTATATCAAGTATTTTCTCATATTACAGTGGAATGAAATTAGAAATCAATTATAGTAACGCCCCTCTCCTCCCCCCCAAAAAACAAAACAACACACAAAAAACATTCAAACACTTGGCAGCTAAATAGCATGTTAATAAACAATGAATGGGTTACCAGGAGATCAAGAAAGAATTTGAAACCTTCCTGAAAACAAATAAAAATGAACACACTAAGATCACAAATCTCTGAGACACAGAAAAAGCAGTCCTGAGAGGGAAGTTCATAGCACTAGAGGCATAACTCAAAAAAAAACAAGAAAAATCAGCAATAAACTCTTTAATTCTACAACTTAAAGAAGTAGAAAGAGAATAATAAGAAAAGCCCAGAGTAAATAGAAGGAAGGAAATAATAAATATTAGAGCAGAAATAAGTAACATAGAGACTAAAAAAAAAAAAAAAATACAAAAACTGAATTAAACCAAAAGTTGGTTCTTTGACAAGATAAACAGAATTAATAAACCATTAGCCAGACTCATCAAGAAACAGAGAGAGAGCCAACATAAATAAAATCAGAAATGAAAGTGGGAAAGTAACCACTAACAACACAGAAATACAAAGTATTGTAAGAAAATACCATAAACAACTATATGCCAACAAGCTTGACAGTGTGCAAGAAATGGACAAATTCCTAGAAAAACTGAATCAGGAGGAATCAGAAAATTTGAATAGGCCAAGAACAACTAATGAAATAGAAGTAGTAATCAAAAAACTCCCAGCAAACAAAAGCCCAGTTTCAGACAGCTACACAGGGTATTTCTGCCAAACATTCAAAGAAAAAATAACACTTACCCTCCTCAAACTATTTCAGAAAATTCCAGAGGAAGGAGGAATCACAATAGCAGATTACAAATTATACTACAAAGCCATCATAATAAAAACATCCTGTTACTGGAACAAAAACAGGTATATAGATCAATCAAACAGAACCAAGAACCCAGAAATTGACTCAAGCCATTACACTCAATTAATATTTGACAAAGGAGGCAAGAGCATACATTGGTGTTGGGAAAATTGGACAGATACATGCAAATAAATAAAACTAGACCACCAATTTACACTATACACAAGTATAAACTCAAATGGCTAAAAGAATTAAATGTAGGTTGTGAAACCATAAAAATCCAAGAAGAAATCATATGCAGCAAAATATCAGACATTTCTTATAGCAATATCTTTACAGATGCATCTCCTAAGGTAATGGTAATTAAGGAGAAAATAAACAAATGGCACTACCTCAAAATGAAAAGCTTCTGCACAGCAAAATAAACCATCTCAAAACAAAAAGAGAGCTCGCTCTATGGGAGAACATATTTTGTAATGACACATCTGATAAAGGGTTAATATCCAAAATATATAAGGAAGTCCTACAACTTAACAAAAGGAAGGCTAACAATCCAATCTAAAAATGGGCATATGAACTAAAAATACACTTCTTTAAAGTGGTTGTACAGATGGCCAAGAGACATATGAAAAATGCCTTCCTTGCAGCCAGATTTTGACCTTATTTAAAATGCAGTCCAGATTTCTGCTTAGATTTGTCTCTTTCAATTAAATATATACATTAAATACTTAAGTTCAAACTTGCAAGTGCCTAAATTTTCTCCTTTCTTTTATAACTTAAATTATTTAAAGAATCAATGAAGTAATTTCAAGTTCCATTGACAGTTCCAAGTTGTAGATCGCGATATGTATTATCCTCCACATGGCTTGCATTTCAGTTTAATATTACCTAATGACAGTAAGAGCCAAAAATGTACCCCGTTGTTTGGTTTGTAGACTATCACTTTATTCTAGCTTTAGAGACAGATGGCTATCAGAGTACTACTTTATTTTTAAAAGGTAAATCCCAATATTTTAGACACATTCATACTGATAAGCCCAAACTCAATTAGCCTATTTCTTCATATGTGATCTAAAGTAATTTTATATCCCATTCATAATGCATTCAAGACTTTAGTTGTATTTATATTAGTTTAGATTTCCATTTTTTCAGAAGATGATACTATATTTAACTCTAATCCTTTGTATAGTATGGTTATAAATTGGTTATGTCATGTAAGTTAGGACTAAATAGAAA
The DNA here is from genome assembly GCA_004026665.1 of Murina feae. Taxonomy (NCBI): domain Eukaryota; kingdom Metazoa; phylum Chordata; class Mammalia; order Chiroptera; family Vespertilionidae; genus Murina; species Murina feae. Next base: position 7,381 of record PVJC01024986.1, on the reverse strand, counting down.
TAGATTTCAATGCCAGAACCAGAATTAAGAAAGTAAATTGTTATTAGTGAAGTCATCAATACAGAAAAGTAAATTATATTATCTGTTTTATTTTTCAACTGATTTTGGAAAAAGAAAGCACTCAAAGATCCTTTGAATGGCAATATTTAAAAAACATTAGGCTTCTAATGAGTAAAGATAAAAGAATAGAAGACTTAAAAAAAATATTTTATTGATTTTTTTTACATAGAGGAAGGTAGAGGGATAGAGAGTTAGAAACATCGATGAGAAAGAAACATTGATCAGCTGCCTCCTGCACACTCCCCACTGGGGATGTGCCTGCAACCAAGGTACATGCCTTTGACTGGAATTGAACCTGAGACCCTTCAGTCCACAGGCCAATGCTCTATCCACTGAACCAAACCGGTTAGGGCTAGAAGACTTTTTTAATGATTGTTTTTCCTTACTACTGAACCAACCAGCTATGTCAAAACCATGAAATCCTCCAGTCAGTTTTACAGTGTACTGAGAGGTTATATATTCTGTCATTAGTTCTAGGATAAGGATACAGTAAGTGGAGGTGAGATATACGGGGTGCCTAAGGGCCTGGGAAAACAAATTTACAGCAACCAGTGTTCTGATCCAAATTTTAAATAAAATAGAAGTTTTAGAGCATATTAAACTCATGTAGGGAGCTTTAAAAAATCTTGATATCCATATTGCAACTAGAGCAATTAAATCAGAATTTCTGGCAGTGGGAACCAAGTGTGCTATATATCTCTGTGTGTGTGGGGTGACATCCTATATAATAAAAGAGTAATATGCAAATTGACCATCACCAGGTGGTTTCCCCCATGTGGTCAAAGATGGCTGACACAGATGGCCAGCAAGGGAGGGCAGTTGGGATGGACCCATGCCTGCAGGGGAGGGCAGTTGTGGGGAACCAAGCTGGCAGATGGGGACAGTTGGAGGGGGGACCAGGTTAGCAGAGGACAGTTGTGGGGGAGACCCAGGCCTGCAGGAGAAGATAGTTGTGGGGGACCCAGGCCTTCAGGGGAGGGCAGTTGGGAGGGCCCCAGGCCTGCAGGTGGGGGGTGCCCACGCCTGCAGGGAAGGGCAGTTGGGGGTACCCAGGCCTGCAGGAGAGGGCAGTTGTGAGGGACCCAGGCCTGCAGGGGAGGGCATTATAGGGGACCCAGGCCTGCAGGGGAGGGTTGGGGGGACCATCCTGGCAGAGGGAGGGCAGTTAGTGGCAATCAGGCTGGCACAGGAGCAGTTAGGCATTGCTCAGGCTGGCAGGGGAGTGGTTAGGGGCAATTGGCAGGCGAGAGGTCGGGAGCCAGCAGTCCTGGATTGTGAACGGGCAGTCGGACATCCTACAAGGGGTCCAAGATTGGAAAGGGTGCAGGTTGGGCTGAGGGACACCACCCCACCCCCCACTCCCACTCCGTGCACGAACTTCATGCACCGGGCTTCTCGTTCATTAATAAAATTATATAGGTTTTAGGTGTACAATTCTATAGCAGATCATCTGTATATTATGTTGTGTTCATCACCCCAAGTCAAGTCTCCTTCCATCCTTCCATTACCATTTATCCCCCCATATCCTCTTCTCCCTCCCCCCCACCCCATTCCTCTCTGGTAATCACCATGCTGTTGTGTGTGTCTATGGTTTTTTTTTTCTTTTTCTTTTCTTGTTGTTGTTGCTTAATCCCTTCACCTTTTTTGTCTAGCCCTGCAATTCTCCTCCTCTCTGACACTGTAGGTCTGTTCATTATCTAAGTCTATTTCTATTTTGTTTGTTAGTTTAAGTTTTTGTTCATCAGATTCCACATTTGACTGAATATATGTATATATATATATATATATATATATATATATATATATATATTCACCTGAAGATGTTTTTCCATTGATTGTTAGAGAGAGTAGAAGAGAGGGGGAGAGACAGAGAGAGAGGTAAACATTGATGTGAGAGAGACACATTGATTGTTTGCCTCACATACGATCCCTGACCTGGGCTGGGGATCAAGCCTGCAAGCACAACTGAAGCATGTGCCCTTGACAAGAATCAAACTTGGGACCTTTCAGTTGGCAGGCTGGTGCTCTATTCACTGAGCCAAATCAGCTAGGACAAGTGGGATGTGTTCTTAAATTTCCCAGATTATTCTAATATGGGGTTCAGGTTATGAATCATGGATTTAGGTAATGAGGTAAAAAATTGTTGTAATAGGCATAAGTGAGAGAGGAATTTGATGCCATGTCTATTATTTGCTTAATGGAGCAGCTTTTGTGTTTTATTTTTTAGATTGATTCCATCCTTAAAGAATAATGACCCAATGTTTATAGGTAAGATCAGTGAGATTTATTAGAATTATTTTATTATAGCAAGAAAAAGCTGACATGTCAAAAATTTAGCTAAATTTAAAATTGGGCAGGAGAAGATACTTTAAGAATAAGCAGAATTAGTCAATATATAAAAGTTAGAGGCCATTGCATCCCTTGTACCTAGGTATTTATTTTCCTTTAAATTTTGCTCTCATTTTGAATATAAAATACATAATTTTAAAATTAATGTTTTTGCAGTTATTTAAATATAAAATAATTCAATTGAAAACGATGCAAATACCAATTTTTCTAAATTAACATAATCTCTTCAAGACTTGTTCTTTCAACCAAAAGGTTATAATCAAGAGTTTGAGCCAGATTTGTTTATTTCAGCATTTATTTTTTTAATTAAAAATATATTTTTTTACTGATTTCAGAAGAGAAGAGTGAGGGAGAAAGAGATGGCAACATCAACGATGAGAAAGAATCATTGATGAGCTGCCTCCTGCATGCCACATTCTGGGGATTGAGCAACCCAGGCGTATACCCTGACTGGGAATGAAACCATGACCTCCTGGTTCATAGACTGACAAATATCCACTGAGCCATGCTGGCTGGACTATTTCAGCATTTCTTGAATTGTGTTTATAATTCACATGAATCAGAATGACATTAATTGCCTATTAGAACTGAACATTCATGATTCCTGCCTCGAATATACATAATAGTTTTCTCTGAGTGAGAGCTTTTGGAGCATATATTTTATTCACAATCTTCTCAGGAGATTTGGGTGCACATTAAAATTTTAAAATCATTGTTTTACTTCCCTCTGACGTAAAACTCAGGATTTATAAATGTTTATATGCCATAGTAGACCAAGAGAGGGCAGCAGAAAGCTGAAATTTGTGGAAGGAAATTAAAGACTTGAGGAACCTTGGAAGTCATCTACAATTTGGGACAACATACATACAAAAAAGTGGATTGTGGGGAAGCACAGGAGACTTGGTTGGAAAGTTTTTAAGGAGGAAATTCTGACCTAGGGGAGTAACCCCTGTTTATCAGAACCCCCTATGGGAGTTGGCTGAAGGCAACCACCCCAATTGTTCTTTAACCTTTCCAAACTGGTCTGTGTATGTGTGGACCCTTGGGTATTTACTGGAATCTTTATGCTTAATCTTTAGATGTCCTTGCTTAAAGGACATTGCAGATGCATGTGTCCTCCCAATAATGCTTACCCTACTGATTGTATCTCAAACTGCTGTTATAATAAAAGCCTGAAGAGGCAGGTGAATAAGGCTGTTTGATTTCTCTAGCCAGGCAGTCCCTTAGCCCTCTCTTTCACAGAAATCCTGTGTCAGAGTAACCATTCATCTGTGGCTCAGGGTCTGCCCCAGTAGTGGATGAGAATTTTTAATTCCAACTAAGAAGTAAATCTTAAAAAAACCTTGAGGAGGTTGGAGGAGTCCATTCAAAACCATAAGTCAAAATGGAGAGGAAGTTATATATACACACATCATAAGCAGAATAAACTGTTATCTGTTTTAAAAAATAAAAGTTTTAATTTTACTTTCTCTTACTCCCTTTTTGATGTTCTTCCTTTCTTTGTGTAGATCTGAGTTTTTGACTCATGTTGTTTTCCTTCTTCCTAAAAAATATCTATTAACATTTCTAGCAAGGCAGATTCACCGGCCAAAATTTTCTCAATTTTTTTTTTTGTCTGAGAAAAATCTTTATTTTTCCTTCAGTTTTGAAGGATAATTTTCAAGGGTACAGAATCCTAGGCTGATGCTGTTTTTGTTATTGTTGTTTTCTCAACATTTTAAATTTTACACTACTCTCTTTGCTTGTGTGGTTTCTGAGAATAAATCAGCTGAAACTTTTATCTTTCCTCCTTTATCAGTAAGCTATAATTTCACTCTGGCTTCTTTCAGAATTATTTTTCTTTATCTTTGAGTTTATGTAATTTAAAACTGATATTACTAGGCTTAATGTTCTTCACATTTATCTGACTTGGTATTATTTGAACTTTCTAGGTCTATGGTTTAATGTCTGACATTAACTTGAGAAAGTCTCAGTCATTATTGCTTTAAATATGTTTTCTGCTCTTTTCTCTTTTGCATCTTCTGGTATACTCTTTATACATATGTTAGATCTTTGTAGCTTTTCCATAATCCTTGAATATTCTGTTCTATTTTTTGGGGGGAGTGGGGGAAGCCTTTTCTCTGTGCTTTTAAGTTTTGAATATTTCTATTGATAAATTCTCAAGCTCAGAAATTCTATCCTCAGCTATGTTCAGTTTGGTAGTAGGTCCATTAAAAGCATTCCTCATTTATATTACATGTTTTTTTTTGTCAATCTTCCACATTTGTTTTATTTATTTTTTTAACATTTCTTTTCCTCTGCTTACATTGCATATACATTGATGCATGTTGTATACTTTATTCAATAGAAACTTTAGCATATTAATTACTAGAGGCTCAGTGCACGAATTCATGCAACAGTGGGGTTCTTTGGCCTGGCCTGCGGGATCGGTCTGAATCAGCTCTCTGACATTCTGCAAAGGGTCCCAGATTGCAAGAGGATGCAGGCCACACTGAGGGACCCCACCAGTGCATGATTGGGGCCAGGGAGGAACGCAGGAGGTTGGCCAGCCAGGGAAGGACATGGGAGGACTCTAGGGCATGTCTGTCCAGTCTAGGTAAGTCCTAATCAGCTGGACCCTAGTAGCAAGCTCACCTACCAGTCAGAGCATCTTCCCCCTGGTGGTCAGTGTACATCATAGCAACTGGTTGACCTGTTGATTGTCTGCCCCCTGGTGGTCAGTGCAAATCATACCAAGAGGTTGAGTGGTCTTAGCATATAATTAGCATAATACGCTTTGATTGGTTGAATGGACGACCAGACAGCGTATTAGGCTTTTATTATATAGGACTAGGGGCCCAGTGCATGAATTTGTGCACCTTGAAAGGAACTGTGGGTCATGAGGCTGCAGTAGGCACAGGTGTGGGTCTTGGCCCATCCTTCGTGCCCCTACATAGCCCCTCCTGCCATGGCTGCCAGTCACCTGTCTGCCAGCAGCCCCGCTCCTGCCACCACCACTCCCACATGCTGACAGCTCTGGTTTTGCTCACACCTGCTTAATATGAGTAGCAATTAGGGCTGGTGCCAGTAGTGGTTATGAGTGGGGCTGGTGCTGTCAGCGGCTGTGAGTGGCAGCTGCTGCCCTGATTGCCTCTCAGGAGAAGGAGGAGGTGGAGAAACCCTCAGGGGCAATCAGGGACAGCAGTTGCCTGTCACACTTGCTGATGGTGATGAGTGATTGGGACTGGAACCAGGCACTAACAGTAGGTGCAAGTGCTGGGAGGGACTGCGGAGTGCAGGAGCAGAGAATTTTCGGTACCCACTGGAGGTTCACCCTGCTGACAGCGACTGGCACCCTGCCTTGGTCTGGCACACCCACGCACCTGCACCACCATCCCACAGTGGCTGATACCTGCCATGTTCTGCACACTCCTCCTGGTGGTCAGCACACATCATAGCAACTGGTTGTTCTGTTGTTCCATTGATCCAGTTGTTCTGCCGTTCAGTGTGTTTGCTTATTAGCCTTTTATTATATAGGACTAGAGGCCTGGTGCATGAAAATTCATGCATTGGAGCGAGGGGTCCCTCAGCCTGGCGTGCCCCCTTTCACAGTTCAGGATCCCTCAGGGGAGGGAGGCAACCCGGTGATGAGGGGAAGGTGATGTCCCCATCACACCTCTGCTGCTGCCACCGCTGGCAGCATAAACCTCAGCCAGCCCTGGGCGGCTGGGCGGCTGGGCAGCTGCCATCAGAGGCTTGCCTGTGCCTTGGGTGGCCCTGGGTGGCTGGTAAGCCATGATCTGAGGCTTGCTTGTGCCTCAGGCAAGTCCTGGGCAGCTGAAGGGGGTACTGAAGGGACTGGGGGATTCCAGAGGCAGGTGCCTGGCAAGGCCGGGTCCGCCTGGAGCCAGCTGGGCCTTGCCATGCTCCTGCTGCCCCTGTGGGGTTAAGAGGACAAGGTGCTGCCATCTTGTAGCTGTGGGTGCCATCATCTTTGAGGGTGGGGCAGTCAATTAGCATATTCCCTCCTTATTGGCTGTGGGTGCCTCTATCTTTGAGGGCATCACAGTCAATTAGCATATTCCCTCTTTATTAAATAGGATAGTTGTGCTAAATTCTTTGTCTGACAATTCCAACATCCTTCTCATATCTGGTTCTGATTCTTGTTTGTCTTCAGATTGTTTTTTGCCTTTTAATATTCCTTGTAATTTTTTCTTGATAGCTGGACATGGTATACTGAGTAAAAGGAACCACTCTAAATAGATTTTTAGTTTTGTGGTGGTGAGGTGTGGGAGTCCTTTGAGCAGTACTTCTGAACTGTAAACTTCACAATTGTTTCTCAGGTTTCGTGGCTATATTTATTTTCTTAGGCTAGTTTTTCCAGAATTAGATTTACTGGGCAAAATAAATAAATGATTTTAAGTTTCTTCATTAAATGCTTTACCCCCTAATAGATCAACCAAAGAACTTTTATGCATGCATTTAAGCATAACCAATGGACACAAAACACTGGGGTGAAGGAGAGGCTGGGGGAAGGGCAGGGGAAAAAAAGAGATATATGTACAAATCTTTGTAATACTTTATGTAATAAAAAATATATATATTGAAAAAATAAATGCTTTATCCCCAAATTGTTCAATTTTCACTACCATAATCTTGTATATAACACACATTTAAACACAATTCATATTCTTCCATTCTAATGTAAAAATCTTTAATATCTGCATGTCATTTTTATATTATACTAGGGGCCCGGTGCACAAAAATTTGTGCACTCGGGGTGGAGGGAGTCCTTCAGCCCGGCCTGTGCCCTCTCACAGTCTGGGACCCCTCAGTGGATGTCCTATGATGGCCCCAGTCTGCCAGGCGCCTTTTGTGTGTGTGTGTGTGTGTGTGTGTGTGTGTGTGACCACTGGGGACCTGCCCCCAGCCGCATCTGAGGCTCGGAGCAGTCCTCCTGTGTGTGTCTACCTGCTGGGGGCCTGCCCCAGGC
>PVJC01024985.1:0-25091 GCA_004026665.1 Murina feae | reverse complement strand
ATCTCAGCCCAAGAGAGAAGAAGCTGATGCTCCCTCTTCTAAAGATTCCATTCTCTCTTCCTGTCCCAATAGCTCTCAGAAAATATCTCTTTTATTTCAACAAAGAAACAATAACTAAGACCCACCAGGGAGCCAAAATATGAAGAAATCAGTTTTATTGGGTGTATCTGCTATTCCTGTGCTCAATTATTAGAATCAGCTCATGTAGCCATTCTGTGCCTTGGTTTATTCAGCCAAAAAGAAAAATGGAACACACTCGTTGTAATACTTTAAGCAATAAAACAAAATTTAAAAAAGAGAGAGAGAGCCCTGACTGGTTTTGCTCAGTGGATAGAGCGTCGGCCTGCGGACTCAAGGGTCCCAGGTTCGATTCCAGTCAAGGGCATGTGCCTTGGTTATGGGCGCATCCCCAGTGGGGAGTGTGCAAGAGGCAGCTGATCGATGTTTCTCTCTCATTGATGTTTCTGGCTCTCTGTCCCTCTCCCTTCCTCTCTGTAAAAAAATCAATAAAATATATTTCAAAAAAAGAGAGAGAGAGAAATGGACTTCCAATCGAGATTGTGATGTTGGTAAACACAGTACTCATCCTCCAACCACCACATCAAAATTACAACTAAACTGCAGAACAACCATCATTCAGGACCGCCTGAAATCTAGCTGAATGAAGTCCTATACTAAGGATATAAAAAAGAAGAAGTCATTTGAGATTGTTAGGAGGGGAAGAGACACAGAATGGGCTGGTTCCACACCTATTTGTAGCACATAAAAGTTGGAAGAGACAATTTCCCTGCAGAGGTCTCCCATGAGGAATGAAGGGTCACAGCCCCACACCAGAACCCCAGTCCAGGATTTCAATACCAGCAAGAGAAGTCTCCATAGCTTCTGCTATAAAAACCAGCAGGGAGTGTGGCTGAATGAGATGGAGGGCTTCTGGAATCTCAGGCATTCCTCTTTTTTTTTCCTTTTTATTTTTGGTTTTTGTTTTTAGAGAGAGAGAGAGAAAGAAATACTGATGTGAAATATATCAATTGGTTGTCTCCTGCATGAGCCCTGATCAGGGCCCAGGCTGGGAAGGAGCCTGCAACCAAGGTATGTGCCCTTGACCAGAATTGAACCCAAGACCTTTCAGTCACAGGTTGACATTTTATCTACTGAGCTAAACCAGCTAGGGTCCAGGTATTCTTCTTAAAGGGCCTATGAACAGATTTACTCATACACACTCGCTTGGAGTTCCAGCATTGGGACAACAGCTCAAAAGACACTAGGGACACATGGAAGAAGCTGAATTGTCTGACTTCAGGCAGCTTTCTCCCAGATATAAGTGCTGGTGAAAGTCATTATTCCTTTTTTGGGCTCTATCCCCCACAGAACTGGCAGGCAGGTGCTATATCTGAGTCTCTATCAAACTGTTTGCCCTGCCCTGGTTATTTCTTTATACCTCAACACACCCAACTTGGAGGTCCACCCAAGCTGTTTCTAGTGGCTTTTCCATAGGCATGCCCTGTCTTAGCTTATGCTTCAGACTTTCCTAAAATCTTTCAAATTAGCAGCATCTGGCCTCAACATGCCCCCATATCTCTCTAAGTAACCCAAGATATGGCACTAGTGGAATCTGGCCTTGGTTCACAGCTTGGACTCTCCCAGATACCTCCCAAGCCCAGCACTAGTAGCAACCATCTGGAGATTGTTTTGTAATTCATGCTGATTAGTGCGAGGCAGAACACAGGTAGTGGCTGACCCTGTCCTGCACCTCCCAGGTAGCCTCAGAGCCAGTACACCCAGTGGACAATTTCAGATCACCATCCAACCACATTCACAAGTGACACACTTCAGGGGCAGACTCATGAGCAGCAGAGACCTATTGAAGTAAGTCCTGTTCTATAGGGTGGGCCTCTGCATAGATGATCCTCCACAGTAGTAGCAACCAATCCTTACAGCCAATCATCTTGGGGTTAAATCATTAACATGTCAACAGCAATCAAGGCTCAACTATATCAGAAGAGTGTACACAGCTTACATAGTAGGGCCTACTTGGAGTACCAGGTGAATAGGGAGGCTTTGCCATTGGTCCTATAGGACACTTACTTTATTAGGCCATGAACCAAGCCCAGAAGACATAGCAGCTCTACCTAATAAATAGAAGCAAACACAGGGAGTCTGCCAAAATGAAAAGACAAAGAAACGTGTCCCAAATGAGAAAACAGAACAAAACTTTAGAAAAATAACTAAATAAACTAAATGAAAGCAAGCAATATACTAGATGCTCAATGAATTTAGGGGAAGAGTAGATGAATTTACAGAGAATTTTAATAGCATAAAAAAGGACATGTAAACCATATAAAAGAACCAGTCATAAATGAAGAGAGCCAACAGTAGAGTAGGTGAAGCTGATAATCAAATTAGTAATTTAAAATATAGAAAGCAAAAAACACCCAATTAGCAAAAAGAAAAAAGAATTTTTAAAAATGAGGATAGTGTAAGAGCCTTTATGACAACTTTAAGTGTACCAACTTCACATGATAGGCGTGTTGGAAAGAGAAGAGCAAGAGCAAGAAAACGTACTTGAAAAAATAATGAAAGAAAAATTTCCTAACCTGTTAAAGAAAATAGACATACTAGTCCAGGAAGCATAGAGAGTTCCAAACAAGATGAACCCAAAGAGACCCTTACAAAGTTACATCATAATTAAAATGCAAAATCTTAAAGACAGAGAGAATCTTAAAGTCAGCAAGAAAGAAGCAGTTGGTTACCTGCAAGGGAGTTCCCATAAGATGGTCAGCTGATTTCTCTACAGAAACTTTGCAGGCCAAAAGGCATTGGCAAGAAATATTCTAAGTGATTAAAATCAAGGACCTACAACCTAGATTATCTAGCAAAGCTATCATTTAGAATCAAAGAATATATAAAGAGCTTCCCATATAAGAAAATGGAGTTCATCACCATCGAACCAGTATTACATGAAATGTTAAAACATCTTTTTTTAAGAAGACTGATAAAAAGTATGAACAATAAAATGACAATAAATACATACCTACCAACAATTTAATTTTTAAAAAAATCAAACAAAATTAACAAGCAGAATAGAAACAGATTTATATCAATAGAGAACATTTTGACAATTGCCAGATGAAAGGAGTGTCAGGGGGTTGGGTGAAAAAGGTAAAGGGATGAAGAAGTGCAAATTGGTAGTTATAAAATACAGGTTAGAGAATATAGTCAATAATATTCTAGTAACTACATGTGGTATCACTTAGGTACAAGATTTATCAGGATGGTCACTTAGTAAGTTATACAATGTCTAATTACTAGTGTGTACACCTTAAATGAATATAATATTATTATATTATAGCTTAAAAATAAAAAAATTATTTTTAAAAAAGGAAGATGCAAAACAGAGCAGAAGAAAAGGTTAGGAGATAGCACACTGGATTCACAGAAGGTTCTCAAGGAAAGGTGAGCTCTGAGCTCACTGAGGGTCAAGAATGAACTCATTGTGCTCTATCTAAATTGTATTGGCACAAACAACACTGGGGCAGAAATGGAAAGAGAAACAGACAAGCAGAGGTGTCCAATGCTGAATCCTGCTCATCTCATTGCAGAATGTCTGACACACAAGTCAACCCAAACACTCTACAGCCCCACCCAAACTGGTCTTTGAATTACTACTCCCAGCTTCTGCTGTTAAGCTTTCTTGTTGGAGTTTCTCAGTATTTTGTCTGAAGCCAGTACTAATTCCTTAACCCTATGTAAAAGGAGCTTCTTTGTTTCTTCATCAGTTTTCAAGTTTGGCTTCCTTCTTCCCTGTGATCTCAGGTTCTCCTTGGCAGAGTGAGTCTTTGGGTGATGGAAAGAACTGGAGGTAAGTTGTGTTACCCAGTCTCCTAGACCATCCAGAAAATGCGTCTCAAACTAGAGACCAACAGAGTCAGCACAGTCAGGCATGAGAGGCCAACACAGAGCACCAGAAGGTCCATTATGGAGACAAATACTTTTTTTTCCTTCCCTTTCTAGAAATGTTCCCACCATTATCACTCTATGTTGTACTCTCTGCCTCTTAACACCAAATGGTTAGAATGAACCTGTGAGAAATGCAATATAAATAAAAATGCAGTCCCTAACTACAAGAAGCCTGCCACAGTAACCATATGATCTCAAAGATTACTTAACCCAACCTAACTATTTACAAAATAAGAGAGCTGAAACCCAGAGAAGTGATTTTTATGGCACAGTGAAGACCAAAACCGAGACACACTGCCTCCTGTTGAGATCAGACTCATTAATGTGACATGACAATGTGGGCACAAAATAGGGCTTTATACCATTGATGTAGGTTGTCCAGACTTTAAGGACAATGTCATGGGACTGTGGACTTTGAACTAATTTCAAAAGATAGTAAAAATGTGAAAAGTTAGGAAAACCTTCCTTGTAGAGGTAGGACATAATGGGGAGGAATATGATAGGATTTTTAATTTATTCAACAAATATTCCACAAATCCTTATTAGGCTCTTACTCTGTGGAAGGACTCTTAAATGTCTGGGAATGTACAGCAGTGAACACAATTTTTAATTTCTGCTTTCATAGGAAGAACAACAAGGCTGGAGTGGACAGAAAAGTTCCCCCAGTACAAAGAGGCAAAGCAGCAGCCTGTTTCATACAGCTCTCCTCTCTTTGGGTGAAAAAAAGATTCTAACAGAGGGTCTCTAGAGAGGCCTGCCTGGAAACAGAAAAATAGTGTCACTTGAAAGAAACTGGGTTTCATAACATGATTTGTCATCTTTTCTATAGACATCAAAAATGCAGGGAGTAGAGTTGGAACTACATTCTCTGTTTTATTCAACCAACTTTTGCTAAGAACCTCTTGCAGTCCAGGTGCTTGGTTCTTGAGTAAAGATAATGGCAGGAGAGAGAGAAAGAGAGAGAAAAAAAGAATAGCTAAGTAACCTTGTTGTTTGTTTTTTTTCAAAAGGACTCAATATAAGACATTTAAAAAAGGAAGAAAAAGTTAGATAATGAGTCCATTATCAGGGAAGTTGGGAATGATGACTATCTTTGGCTTACGCTTCTACTATGAGCTCTAGACCTACATACCCAACAATCACTCAATATCTTTATTTGGAAATTTCAAAGGCATTTCAAAGCCAAACTGTCTTAAAACTAAAATGCCTGATAAACCAGGTCCCTGTGCCTGGCCTTCTTATTTCAGTGAGTGGCACCAGCATCTAGAAAGCTGTATTAGAAACAAAAGCCACAGCTTTGACACCTACTTCTCTTGCCAACCAAATCCAATCCATCACCAAATCATTGTTTCCTGTCTATATCTCTTCATCCTATCTCCCTGGTCAGGCCTAAGCCATTATCAAGTATTTCTCTCTCCTGAACCTCTACTATTGGCAATAGCTTCTGCCTTTATTCACTTCACTTCCCCATTAATTCATCCCCCACCCAACAGCCCCTAGTCTCATCATATTATTCTCTTAAATATTTTGCCATAGCTTTGTAATATACTTGAGCCTAGGCTCTTTCCAACCTCATTCTGCACCCTGTTGGGAAGTAATTATGCATTGATTTGTATAGATGTCAGATTAATGGTTTTCTTCCCCACTAGGTTGAAAGCTCCATGAGCATAGTCCACTTATGTTTTTTTTCCACTGCTATTTTCTTATCACCATGGGGTAAGCCAATGGTTCTCAGCCAGGAGTGATTTTACTCCTCCGCCCCACCAAGGGAACATTTGGAAGCATTTTTTGGTTGTCACAGTGTAGGGACTTCATTGGCATCTGATGGGTTAGAGTCCAGGGATGTTTCCAAACATCCTACAATGCACAGAACAGTTCCACAAAATTACTCAGCTCATACTGCCAGCAGAGCTGAGGCTGAGAAATCCTGATTTAGATGAAAAAGAAGGAATGTTTATGTTTTGACCATATTAAATTGGATTTCCTAGAGTCAAGTCCATAGAGAAACACATTTATTATCTCCCAATGCTATAGAGGGACTTAAACAGGCATGCATACACAGACACTCAACAACCATTACATTTTCTACAGGCAAGAGATACCTATATTAATGGCTCTTGCACTTCCCAGAAGCCCAGCTAAGGACAGGAATCTAGTTGTTCAATAACACCTTTCTAGAAAGCTTTATTAACATAAAAAGGACCTCAAAATTTGAGCTGCATTAAGAGGAGCTTTATTTCTCATATATGACCTAAGTGTAACAAAGTCTAGTGACAGCACAATGGAGCCCCGCCCACCTACTGAGCCACACCCCTTTACAATCACAATGGCAAAGGCCTTAAATACCCAGACTCGCCGCCTCCTGGCTCTGCAAAGCTCCTCATTTTTGCAGAAATTACAATGTCGACCAGCCGCAAATTAAAGAGTCATGGCATGAGAAGGAGCAAGAACAGATCTCCTCACAAGGGAGTGAAGAGAGGTGGCAGCAAAAGAAAATACCGGAAAGGTGGCCTGAAGAATAGGAAACGAGGCGATGATGGTGAGTGAGGGATGAATACAACAGTCGAACACGGGGGAACTTGTTGCCCCAAAACCCTCCTTTTGAAGTTAGCTCTCCTAGTACCCTAAAATCCGAAATCTCAGCCTAAGAATTTCATTTCCATTTAAATTCACTTTGGGGCAGGAACAGTATGAATGGGTATGTTCTAACTGTTGTCCCTGTTGCAAACGTGTCCTTCCCCAACAGCCAATCGCAATTACCGCTCCCACGTGTGACCCCACTAGTGGGCTCTGCCCTGGTGGACTTCAAACAACACCAGGCAGCAACAAGAGGACAACAGAAGGGAGACTGCCAAAAGAGACCTGAAGTTTAAATCAAAGCCAAAGAGCCTATCCTATGGGTAAAAATATCAATCGTGATTGAAATGAGGAATGTATAATGTTGGCTGTTTCTCCCAATAAAATGTTGAAAACTGAAAAGTATGTTTATTTTTATCTTTGGTTGAAAAGGGGTTGAAAAGAAACCCCTTTTCTGAGCTAGGCAGACTTGAATAATTGGCTGGTATGAAAATATCAAAGCAATTTGTCCTGTCCTCTTCCATGTGCTCCAACTTGGGTTTTGGTCTCAGTATTTTAATGAATTAAAAGATATGAGTTATGGTTTTTTATTAATGAATTAAAAGATATGAGTTATGGTTTTGTCTCTCTCTGGTTTTGTCAAGGAGAGAGACATCAAACCACATGTTCAGAAAATGCAAGTTTAGCAGGCTTAGTCCATACCATACTTAAAGTGACCAAATTGTGTTTTTAATAAAGGTGACCAAATTGTGTTTTTAATAAAGCATTGGTGAGGCATGCTGGTACTGAATGTTGGGAGATTAATGTCCCTGTGGGTCAGATTCTAATAGTACATCAAAAGGATCAGTGATTTTTCATCAGGTTCAGGTTTAAATCTCCCCTTAGCATTAGGTACACAGCCACTGAATTGAATTTATACTTCCCTCCTAATATTTGCAGCTTCTACTTTAGTAAAAAAAAAAGGAATAGAGAAAATACTCCATAATCCTCATATTATGCCTGGTTTACCTCCTACTAATGTTTGTTCATAGCGTGACTGCACAAAGCTCTTCATAAACAGTCCGATCTAGATTCCCTAATCAGAAATGGCCATCTTGTATTCTCTTGTGTCCTCTGGGAGTTTTTCTGTAAACTCCAAGGTCATTGCAACACACAAAATCAGTTAATGTCAAGCCTTTGCTGCTCCAGCTATAAATTCTTTTAAACTTATCCAGGAAGTAAAAACTAAGATGGAGTTTGGATGCAAGATGTTTATTAGAGACCAATAGAAGGAAAGGGGGGAGGAGGATTGTGTGGAGGAAGGAGTTGAACAGTCCTGTATGGGACCAAAATAGCTCAGGCAGGAAGCTTTGATAAGGGATGACCTTAGTCAAGGCTTTGCTGTGCTAAAGTTAGTGTCAGCTGGGGGCTGCTTTTCTGGACTGCACCCCCACAATCTGAGCAGCACAGCTCTGTGTACTTTCTAATTTCCTGGGTTCCTTCCACCTTTTTCATTTTTGCCCCTGTCACTCCCTGCTGTGCTGCCCACCAGGGTCCTTCAAATGCTTTCATGCACAACTCCCCCTCCACACTGTACTCACTGCTTCACCTTGTCTCTTTGTACACACAAAGACAACCTCTCCCATAGGGCAAAGGCAAGAGTCAGGAACTAGGAGAGCAACAGTGCTGAGTGTGAAATTTACTTCCCTCAAGAAACTATTCTGCCTAGGAAAGTGGATCCTGCAGAGAGCTCAAATGAAGATTGACTGAAGGGACTATTCATAGAAATGAGACATCTAGAAACAGATAATGGTGGGTCTGAGGGTGGTCAAATGAACCACATGGAGCCCCAGGAGAACCAAACTGTGTGTCTGGCAGATGGGCCTCTTGATAACAACTTTACTGGGGAAGATCATAGCTACTGCCAGAGTCTCCAAAGCAGAACTGAAACACCCTGGCATTCTCCAATGCCGTCCAAGCTCTTCCCTGTGCTTATATAGGTAACACTGAGCTGGAAGCCAGCAGGAGGGAATCCCACATGATACCAAATACAAGGCTAGCCTCCTGAGGCATCAAGGAGCATAAAGTGTTGGAGAATAAAGCTCTGAAAAAACAAAGATGCTAGCTAACACAACCTTGTAGGCAACATTTCTTTTTTCCTTTAGTATCCTGTTTGTCTTCTCTCATTTGTTGTCACAGAGCAAAGTCCTTTCAGCAGTAGAGAGGCCCCAAATTGAGTTCTCAGGGCTCCTGAGCCCTCAGCTTCAAAAGCATGTTTTCATGTCATTTCCTGGACAAGTATATTCCCAAACTGTTCTAAAATATTTCAACAATTCTCTAAACACTGAAACTAATTAGTGACTAGGATGGCCATGTGGTGAATGGTCCATCAGGACAGCCAGGCCACCCTTGCCTGGTGACTGCAGTCTTTGCCCTCATAGACAGGTTGGAGAAGGAATAGTGACCACCCAGAAAACTGTTTGTGCAGTAAGAACATTTTCCAGGCTCATATGCTGGAAATTTTCCAATGCTGGTATTGACTCAGTCCCTGCCCTCCAGGAACATTCATTCTGTGTGTCTGTTGACAGCTCCTGTAGGCCCAGCAACCACCAGGCAGGCACACCAGTAGATAGTACAGGGGTCCTTTCACAGTGGTAGAGCTCAAACACCCCGCCCTTGATGTGCTTTTCCTCCATCACCACAACCAAGAGGACTTATGTTCCTCCTTCCAGTTTGCTCTGGAACGTTATGTCCTGAAGTCATCACTTACTAGGACTCTTTGGAAAGTCAAAAAAATAAAAAATTAAAGTTTTAAGGATCTTGGCCACTGGCCCTTCTGGGTCACCTTGACCTTCTTGTGAGCTGACTTGGATACAAGGCTTCTGCTCCACTAGCCTCAGGGTCTGATGGGAGCGGTCCCTGAGCATGCGTGTGTGGGTGGAGAGAACCCAGAGGAACTATGAGAACAGAGCTGTCTCCCACCTCTTGCCCTGGGCCTTACAAAATGACCCCGGGTAGGACTGGCTGTGTCTGTGCAGCCACAGGCAAACAGGAAGTTCTGGAGAAACGTTCAGGGCTGTGCAGAGGGGGTGAAGGCAACTGAGATGGGACTCTGTGTGCTCTGAAAGTAGTTGGTACAAGTCAGACATGGACTGGGGCTTCGGTGTTGGGTTCACCCAAAGTCTCTGTCCTTTGAGGCCAGAGGATAACAGCAGCCTGGCTCTGCAATCAGTACTCTCACTCACTCACTAGGTCCATTCTTGAGAGAAAACCAAATGGGACAGGGTCTTAATTCCTCATCGCTGGGAGCATTGTGTCTTAGTTGCCAGGCTGGACCACCCTCTCCGGGTTGATGAGTCAGGAAGCAGTTTGTTTCACTTTGAGAGGGCCTCACCTCACTTCTGAAGCCCCAAACCACCTTCCCTCTCCAGCCTTTTATCAGCTCAAACGTGAGGCCTCTCCCTAATCAAGCCCAGTATCCCAGAAGTGGTACAGATGACAATTCTCTCCACACAGCACTGAACTGAAACCCAGGGGTCTACACTCCATCAGAGCCAACTCCTCCTGCATTGTGACCTTGATCTGTCATCAGTCCTGCTTTACTCCAAGCCTTTGCACATCTCCTGACCTACAGCTGGGGCCAGGCAAGGCCCCATAGGGCAAAGGCAAGAGTCAGGAACTAGGAGAGCAACAGTGTTGAGTGTGAAATTTACTTCCCTCAAGAAACTATTCTGCCTAGGAAAGTGGATCCTACAGAGAGCTCAAATGAAGATTGACTGAAGGGACTATTCATAAAAATGAGACATTTAGAAACAGACAATGGTGGGTCTGAGGGTGGTCAAATGAACCACATGGAGCCCCAGGAGAGCTCATAGGGCAAAGGCAAATATATATCAACTATAATTATATATCAACTAAATATATATCAACTATAATTAAAATGTTTTAAATATATTTTAAAAAGACTATCAGCCCTGACCAGTTTGGTAGATAGAGTGTTGGCCTGCAGACTGAAAGGTCCCAGGTTTGATTCCAGTCAAGGGCATGTGCCTTGGTTGTGGGCACATTCCCAGTGTGTGTGTGTGTGGGGGGGGGGGGTAGGAGGCAGCTGATCGATGTTTCTAACTCTCTATCCCTCTCCCTTCCTCTCTGTGAAAGATCAATAAAATATATTTTTTAAAAGAATATCAAATGTTGGTAAATTATAGGCCTTGAGTAAGTTGGCTGCCTTCTTTGTCCCTGAGGACTAGCCTTTTAGTTATCACTGTGACTGTCTGGCCCTGATTCATGATTCTGTGTGCTGCCTTACCTCAGGGTGCCTTACAGCCTGAAGCTGTGAACAGACACCCTCCATGCTGCCCACCTCCTCTGCAGAGAGCCCCCATTGAACCTCTTTATTTCCCCTGACCCTTTTATCTAGGCCAGGTCCTGAGATCATGAAGTACCTACATGTCCCTGTGGTTTGTTTTGCTCTCTTATACAATGTAGGATCCGAGGATGATATTATCTCTCCAACATAAGAACAGAAGACAAGCCATCCTTGAGTGAGGGGCAAGAGGATCACATCAGGACACATAAACAGCCTTTGTTTCTTGGGAAACAGATCAATGAATCCACCTCTTAATATTCTGTAAAAATATAAAATCTGAGAATTGATGTCAGTGAAAAGGACCAAGGATGGATTAATAAACTCACTGATTAGGATCATGTTTATTTTTCCCATTAGCAGCAGGCATGTGTCTCTGTAATTAATTAGCTATGAAGCCCTCAGGTCTTCACAGGTGGTTTCTCATGAAAAGACATAAAGAACCTGATCACAATTTGCAGGGATTATCCTCTAAAGTCCCTCAAATAGAAGCTTTTAGAAAGGGAGAGCTTCTCAATAGGACTAGACGGTAGACCTTGATTTATTGACTTACTGTTTCCTTCAGAACAATATTGTAAGAGGTATACAAAAATGGTTCTGAAATTTTCACCTGGGATCAATCTGATAAAATGCAGATTCTGATTCAGATGGGTCCAGGTGGGCCTGAGATTCTGCATTTCTGAGGCTCCCTGGTGATGCTGATGCTGCTGGTCCAGAACCACACTATGAAGCCCAGAGAGTAGGCCCCAGCTGGGCTTTGCCCAAACTTCCATGGAAACTCATTTAGAGCCCTCTCTGAGACTATAATCTCTTCTGATTCTTAAAAAAGAAGTCCTAATGGGTGAGACTAAAGAAATATAGCCCAGCAGCAGCCATCTCTCTGACTTCTCTCCTAGAAATAGAAGCCCGCAGAATCGCAGGGTATATGGATAAAGAGCTTTCTTGGCCACCTCTGAACCATGGACAGGCCACATTACTTCAGAACATGGGGACCGTCGTACTTCTCAGGGATAGCACAAGAAAGAAGCGAGAACCCCAGCTGGATGGTTCAGTTGGGTGGAGCATTGTTCCGTACATTGAGAGATTGCAGGTTTGACTCCAGGTCAGGACACATATCTAGGTTGCAGGTCCAATCCCCAGTCAGGGCATGTGTGGGAAACAACCAATTGATGTTTCTCTCACACATCTATGTGTCTCAATCTATCTCTTCCTCTTTCTCTAAAGTCAGTTAAAAAAATAAAATAAAAAACACATATCCTTGGGTGAAAATTAAGAAAAGAAAGGAGGAGGAGGAAGATGAGAAATAAGAGAAGAAGAAATAGAAGAAGAATTGAAGGAGGAGAGAAGAAGGACAGGGAGAAGGAGAAGGAGAAAAGAGGAGAGAGAGGAGATGAGAAAAAGTTCTGCAAACAGTGAGGCCTCTCCCAGCCTTGCCAACATGGGAGGCTAGAAAGGGAATCTCTGGCTTAACCACTTAATCCATCCCCTTTTTCTTTTCTATTTGCTCCCCTCTGGCAGACCAGGAGCCAGCTCACAGCCTGCCTGTTACTGCTCAAAGTATGCATCCATTTGCATTTTGTTGAGGGCAACGGAGACAAATTCCAGCTAACTTAAAAGAGGGGCATGTGGGACCTATTGGAAGGTATGGAATTGCTTGGGAGACCAAAAAAAAGCTAGACAGCTGGGCCATGTGATGGGAATCAGACAGGAAGCAGACAGGGTGCTCTCCTCACACTGAAACATCTCCAATTGTTCTCCATTCTTACATCACTCCCCTAAAAATCCAGGGTCGCAGGAGAGAGAAAATAATGGTCAAGCTTATGTTGTAGTAGGGTGGGGCTGGTCCTGAAGGGAAAACTGAGGGACTATCATCACAGAAAGGAGGGTGTAAGCCAGGCAGCCAAGCACAATGTCCACTACAGAGTGAAACTCACTCCATAGGGAACAGCACCCTGAGCACCAAACAGCCACATTCTTCCATCCCTGCATCTGTGACCACCATTCTAACATGCTGTTTTTCCTGTAAAACTGCCGTCTTAGCACAAAGAATTTGCTGAGAACATATAACATACAATTTACTTTCACTGCCAGAACCAGAAGTTGGCTTCATTCTTGACTCACTTTATTTTCCCCATGGAGAACATTATCACACGGAAAAAGTTAACAGTAAACGGGAAAGCAAGGAGAGTCATAGAGCTGCATACAGGGCTGCTGCTGGAGGCAGGAACAGGCCCATTCGCTAGGGGCACGTTTTCTACTCACGTTTTTTAGCAAAAGTAAACATGCCTGGGAGTCAGGGAGCTTCAGGAAGCATCCAAAAGGTGACTGTGATCTCTGAAAATCAAGAGTCCAGTGATGCAGATTTGCAGTGAGTGGAGGAGGCCCAGGCCTCAGGGGAACTCCATCGCCCCTGCCTGAGTCTTAAGAAAAAGGAAGCAAGACATGTTCTGGCTGACTTAGTTCCCATGGATCTGAGTCTTCACCATCTAGTATGGGAGCCACTGGCTTTGTGTAGCTATTGAGCACTCAAAATGGGGCTGGATATGCTCTCACTGTAACCTACAGGGTTCTACAGCTGTTCATATGACAAAAGACATACAGGTTACGATTATTTTACAATACATAAAAGAAGGTCACAATGAAACTGTAAACCTACTTTTGCCCATTCTGTAACACTGGCTTTCAGAGATTTAATATGAGCAAAAGAGTGTTACATGTCTCATTAATAATTGTTTTACATTGATTGTATGTTGAAGTAATATTTTAGACATATTTGATTAAGTAAAATAAAAATTTTATATGTTCCTTTTATCCTTTTGACATTCTGCTACTAGAATACTGGGGATCACAAATGCAACTGGAGTTTTTTATTAGACAGAGCCAGCCTAGGGTCTCCTGGATTTTCACAGCTCAGTATCCCCTCCTCCATCATACTTTCTGCCCTTTTCATTTACAGCAGAGCCAATGAGGGACTATTCTAAGTGAGCACTGCAGAGAGATGAATACAACCCCATTATTTACCTTAAATTTTCCCAACCCTCCATCACACACAACTACACATACCCCCCCCCATGTCTTGATGAACTTAATCTTTTAGATATAAAGTTTTAGGAAGTGGTTGCTGTGTTCTGTTGCACTATTCTTGCTATTCCCATGGCCATCCTTATTGTTCCTGACCTGCCTATATGATTGTCTTCCCAGATGTAAAGGGCCAAAACCGCCCACCACTGTATTGCTGTATCATTTCTACAACATTGGATTCCTAGTGAATGGTTTCGAAGTTGGCTGGTGTATAAACACAATATACAATTGTTTTTATGCTTGTTCTTTTTGTCATATCAGGAAGTTTTATATGTCACACATGCACACACACACACACACACACAGGATGGGTGATAACTTGACATCTAATTATTATAGTAATCTGCTCACATCTTCCTGTTAACTCACAGCCACACTCACATAGACAAAAAGTAGAGAGAAATTCAAGATGGTGGCACTCAGCTTTAAATTCTATCTTGTTTTCCTTACATTTATTTAAAATTAATAGAATTGTAGAAATTTCTATATCTAGGAATAATAACAGCAATGTACTTATGCTAGATACTCTCCTAAGAGCTTTACACATATTAACTTCTTTCATACTCATCATAACCCCATGAAGTACATAATATTATGACCTCTGTTTTAGAGACAAGAAACCAAGGAAGGGAAAGATCAAGTCATTTATCCAATGTCAAATGCTGGTGAGTGGTAGAGGTGGGATTTGAACAAGGCTACCTATAGTTCTTCACCTGTGGTCTTAACCATGACACCGTGGCCTTTGTTTTACAGGTGGAGGAACAGAGGCCTTGAGATTGGGAAAGACGTGCTTAAGATGCCCAGTTAGTGACAGAGGCAGAACCAGAGCTCTATTCTCTGCTGTTCCTCTCCCATATTGCCCCAGGCAACTACCCCTAAAACCAGACCACATCCTTCTCCAAAGTGAAGGGGTATTTTGATAGAAGCAGAATGTTTGGGTGTGGGAGACAGACAGGAACAGGAACAGACATTTGTCATCTCTCTGGTAAAGGCAGGATCATGAGTCAAACCCTAAATAACAAATTATAACAGAAAAAACAAAGGCTCTGGCATAAGCCAGTTCTAGAGTCAAATCTTGCCATAACCTCTTAAAAGTTACATGACCTTGAACAAGTTACCCAACTTCTCTGAGCTTCTGTCACTTGCTGTGTAAAACTGGGTTAAAAACACCCCCTTCAAGGTCACCATGAGGATCTGTAAAACAATGCACGTCATACCTGGTGCATGGTGAGTACTCTATAAATATCAGTTCCTCTGCAGACCACCCCTGCCCTCACATCAGGAGCCAAACTAGACCCCCTGGAATTTTGCCCAAAAAAAAGGTCTAACTTGAGTAAAATAAGGGTGTAAGTCTGGAGGGGTGGTCCCAGGGGCTGAGGGGTGGAAACCTTCATGCTATTTGTGACATAGCAAGTCAGATGGGGTTACCACCATGAGATGCACCCCATGGCCTCACTGTGTTGCTAGAAAGACAGAGAAGGTTTGTGAGCTTTAGCTTGAGTCACAGAAGCCCTTTGTATTTCCCAAGAGAGGGGAGGGTGCCCCTTCCCCAGATGCAGGAACAGTGGTGGGCGGTAATCTGACAGCCTGGATTTCATCTAAGAAAGGTTGGCCTGATGCCCAGCCTGGCATGTTGCAAGGGCCAGGGAGGTGCCCCATGAGGTGGGGACAGGTATAGACAAAGAGCAGACTCAGAAAAAGAGAGATGTCTCTTTCTTATTTCTTTCAGCTTGTAGTTTAATGAATTAAAATTTATTTTAAAAACTATTTGGGCTTAAAGAGGTCCCACATTCCATGTCTCAGTTTCCTGATATAAAAGAAAGACTCTCCAAATGTCATAGGGCCCTCAGAGGACCCTCCTGGGGTCTGCTTCACCATTCCCCAGCCCATAGCACACACTGCACTTCCTCACGCCTACTGAGGAGATGGAAAACCCAAGGATGAGATCCCAAGACTCTAGAGATGAGCACTTTCTCTTCTAAGTCTACTTATTTTCCATGGTGTCAACTGCAAGGGAATAAATAGAGCCAGAGCCCAAATGGAGGCTTCCCTCTGGAAAGAGACCTCTTTTGTTTCTCATTATCACCTCTCTAACATTCTTCCCATATTTTAAAACACGGTTCCAAGAATCTTTCCCTAATCAACTGAGCCAGAAAAGAATGGGCTTTATCACCTTTCAGTTTCCAGCTCACCGTGTTTGCCCTTCTGGAAGTCCATACTGGTTAAAATAATATTAGAGCTGTGGGGTTGCGTTCTTATGGCGCTCAAGGAGCATAATTGCCCTGAAGACAGACCACCATCATCCCATCATCCAGGTTGCTCGCTCCAGGGTTCTGGGCTGGGACAATATCCTCCCAGCTGAGCCAGTGAGGTTTATTGACTGTTTACTCTGAACCAGAACTGTATTTATGCTTTCCCACATCTATCCAGGTCAGCAGCCAGTGCCATAAGCCTCATGAAGTGAGAGGCCACTATGCTACAGCTGCTCTTTATGTTGAAAGTGAGGTCCCTGCTATCATTTGTGCCCTCAGATTCTACACAACGTTCACTAAGGGTGTGTGAAGTATCTTAAAGATGCAAACTATTGTCCTGGGCCCTTCAGAGTATATACCAGGAGTTCCCAATGTTACTCACACCACCACAACTTAATTCTAAATGCATTGATACGGCCAGAGAGAGCTCCATTAATTCAGGCAGCATGATGTTTCATACTTCACTATGTTTTCAGCCCCTAATACAGTGCCTAGCACATAATAGTTGCTCAACAAACGTGATGAATGAATGGATGGATGCAATGCTGCTGGTAAGTGTCCACATATGTCTCTGATAAGGAGAAGGAAGACAAAGAAGAATATTGCAGATAGAAGGGAATTCAGAGTTTTTCTAGACTAGCCTCAGGTTTAGATTTAAACAATGAGGACCAAGGTCACATGGTGGAGTGGAAAAGAGCAGTGAACCAGCATTTGGGAGACCTGAATACCCTGGTTCTGACAAAAACTCAGAAAAAAAGAGCTGTTAGTAGGAGGTGCTGTTAGGGCAGCTATCTTTGCCCCTCCCTCCCACCTCATCTAAGTCAGATCTTCTTTTATACTCTCAAACATTTGCATGTTCTTTAACATCACTTTTCACATACTGGGTTTCAGCCTTATTAATTCCCTGTCTGCCAGCTGCATAAAGCTGAAGGTCATGGTTTGGTTTGGTTTTCTTTCTCTCTGACCATAGTATCCCCTACCACCATCTGAATCATATAATAAATATTTATTGAATACATGAATTTATTGATGATACATTCTTCCTCAATTACATGCTAAATTTTTCACGGAGGCCAGAGTGGCTCCTTGTAACTCTGTCAATTAGTATTTGAGAAAGCTGATCAGAACAACAGAGGGTTGAGTTCTGATCCAGAGAGCTGGAGGAACAGCACATGTAGAGCTGTTCGAGCAAAATAGATTCTTAGAAAAGGATGGGGCAGGGAGGTAGGGGGGTAAGGGGTAGGGGGGCGGGGGGAGAGGGATGTCTCTCAAATCACTGACTAACACTTATCTGAGCTGAGAGCAAACTTGAGGGACGTGCTCCATAGCCCAAGTCAGAGGAAGACAGAAATGCAGAGATTCTGCTGGTGGGACTGAGGCTGTGGATGAGTGTCAGCTGGAAGAAAGTTTGGACCTGCCTTTGGGAAGAGTTAAACCTAGAATATGACTGAGAAGAAGCTGCTATCCTTCAGATTCAGGAATAAAAAGCAGCAGGGTTAGCCAGAGAGTGGAACATAAGCTTAATATTTTTAAATCTGATCTATGTTAAGTTGTGCCAAGATATGTGCCTATAAATTAATTATACTCCTATATGTAGACTGTGTAGTGAGATTTTAAGCTTAATCAGAAAACTGATAGAATATCATGAGACTAATCCATCATCAAGGAAGACTTGATATGTAGAACATGAGTGAGGATCCAGGTCCTGGTTCTAAGTCTAGTCTGAGAAAGAAAGTTATAAACAATGCTCCCAACAAGCCATGTAGAAAACCATAAAGAGCGAGGGAACCACTGAGATATACATCTGGGTTGTTCAAACAGAAATTCAGGCCCCAAGATTTTTGAAACTTTGAAGGATTGAAGTTGAAAAAAATGTAAGCTGGTTTATTAAAAATTCAAATGGGCAAATTCTTGGACTCAGACATTTTACTTCTAGACATTTTAGAGAAAACTTTACATCTCCACACGAGAAGTGTTCAAAATTGCCATTGCCACTTTTAAAGTGAAGAAGACTCTCACACAGAGTGACTTAGCAATAAAAGTGGGCCTGCTCTAAAGCCTAATGCAGGTGTCCTTTCTTATAGCACACCCTAGGGAACTATATAGTGAAGTAAAATGCATCTATGGCACTATGTACTCTGTAGCTGTTAGAAATATACACATACATATATGTGTACTGATATAAACTGAGATCTCTAAAACATATTATTATGTGGGGAAGAAGTTAGCAAGATAATACATGCAGCATGACATCCTTTAAATTTAACAGGGTAGAACTTTTTATATGTAAAAATAACAGGTGTGTGCATATAAACACATATACAGGGTGGGGTCAAAGTAGCTTTACAATTGTGAGTATGTGAAATAGAAAGTTTACTCTTGTATTAATATTTATTAGTAATATATTATTTTTCATACAAATGACTAAGACCTACTTTTGTCCCGTCCTATATGTGTGTGTGTATGTAACATATATATATATATACATATATATGTATATACATAGAGAGAGAGACAAGTGCATGAATATATACACACACACACATAATTTTGTAGATTTTTAAAAATATTTGCATCAAACTGTTGACAGTGATCATCTCTGGGAAGAAGCACAAGATCAAGTGGTGAACAAGGAAGATTTATCTATATTGTTCAAATTTCATTCCACATTACTTCTGTAATTAACTTTTTTAATTTCTTCAAGCTGCAAGCAATTTTTATCTGGCATGAAATGGAAAACATCAACAGTCCTTTAGCACAGAGAGTCTCTTTGTTCTGAGGAAATTGCCCGAATGAGAGTTTTAATGATATAAATGGAAAGTAAAGATTAACTTCTGTACAAACGATGAGAAAAGTGCTTGGCTGATACTCCCTGTGTTAATGAGTCCCTGTGTTGGAGTGGAGTTGATTGGACTGGGAGGGTTTTGAGGACATGTGTCCTAGCTGAGAAAGGAAGGAGGACCCAAAGGAATGGTGGGCATCCATGGCCCACCCAGCAGCAACATGCTCTGGGTGTGAGCTCTTTTGGTAGAAGAGTGAGGACAAGAGGCTTGAAATATTTCCCTATGATCGTTCATGGAGCTCTGGCTGCACACTGTGTCCTTTCTGTGTGCAGGTAACCAAATGAAGCTCTGAGCCATGTGACACCCTTCTTCTCTGCCTCGTGTGGAAACAGTCCTGGAGTGAGTGGCATCTTTTTTCCATTGTATTGCCCTGTAGGTCATTACTGATATGTAATAAAGCTCTAGATTCTTATTTATTTTGTATCTGGATTCTTACTGATCTTTTATTAGTTCTCATTGTTTTCAGTTCATTCTCTCTGTTTTTTAGATATGCCATCTGTTATGGCTACATTGTGTCCCCTGCAAAATTCAAATGTTGAAGCCCTGACTCCCAGTGCTTCAGAATGTGACTGTATAAAAAGGTGATGAAATTAAAATGAGCCCATTGGAGTAGGCATCAGTCTTGTCTGACTGGAGCCTTTATAAGTAAAGGAAATTTGGACACAGAGGATGTGTGTACCCAGAAAGACAGCCATGTGAAGAGAAGCAAGAGGGTGGCCATCTGCAAGCTAAGGACAAAAGCCTCATAAGAAACCAAACTTTCCAAATCTTGATCTTGGACTTCTAACCTCTAGAACTGTGAGAAATTAATCACTGTTGTTTAAGCCACCCAGTCTGTGGTATTTTATATCAGCCCTAACAAACCAACTCATTATCATACAAACAAAAAATAATAAGAATCTCCTATAGTTCTACCACTTCTGTTTCCTACCTTATCACACTGGCTAACATATATTGGTATGTTCTTTTAAATTTTATTAGTTAAGCTATCCTGTATGAAAGCATCTTGTTGACTCTGAAGGCTATTACATTCAATTCAATGAATCCAATGAGGTTGGCACATCTCATCAGATGATTAGATGAGCAGATGGGGCTTCATGAGGGTAAATGACTTGTACAGGCTTATATGTCATGATTGGACTCAGGTTTTCAGATTCTAAATCAAATATCTTGACTTTTTCTATTATATTGATCAAATAACTATGAAGAAAGTAAATTCTATAGTAGGTGAAAATCAATGCTTAGTAACATTATAATTGCTTCTTTCTGGGGTTTAAAGTGTGTTTTCTACCTCTAATTTTTTGAATGGAAGGGCATTTTTCTCCAACTCAAAAGCAGAGCAGAATAGGTATGTAACAGAATACATACCTCCTAAGTTTCTGCCTTCCGAGCCCTTTTTTTATATTATAGAAGAAGATAGCAAATAATAGTGAAAAGCTTTTAAGATGGCTCCTAACAATTCCCATCTCCTGATGTTCATGAGTGTGAACAATACATAATTATTTGTTTCAATGAATGGGATACAGTAAAACTGACGTTATGTCACTACCAAGGTTAGGTTAGAAAAAGTTTTGGCTGCTGTCTTGCTCACCTTCTCTTACTCTCTTACTTATTCACATTGATGGAACACAGCTGCCATGTTGTGAACTGCCATATGGAAAAAGACATATAACAAGAAAATTAGGAAGACCTCTTACCCATAGCCAGTGGGAAACTTAAGTTTTTGGTCCAACAGCCTGTGGTGACAGAATCCCAACAGGTGAGCTTGTTATGTGAACTTAAAATCAGACTCTCCCCAGTTGAAGCTTCTGATGAGAATACAGCCCTTCCTAACACCTTGCTTGCAGCCTCATGAGAGACTTTGAGCCAGAGGGCCTTGTGAAGACACACCCATTTCCTGAACCATAGAAACTATGAAGCAATAGGTGTTTGTGGTTTTAAGCTGCTAAGTGTTTTTGTTTAATCCTCACCTGAGGATATGTTTTATTTATTTTTTTTAGAGAAAGAGAAACATCAATGTGAGAGAAGCATCAATTGGTTGCCTTCTGTATGCACCCTGACTAGGGATTGAACCCACCACCTTTTGGTTTACTAGACAATTCTCCAACCAACTGAGCCACCTGACCAGAGTTAAGCCATTAAGTTTTGGGGTAATTCCTTAGAAAACAATAGATAACTAATACATTCAGGCCACTGGATCTTTCTTAAGCCTCTTTATTCCTTGCTCTTTTCAATTCTGCAGTGAAAGAGAAAAATATCTTACTGAGATGCAGAGTCCCAGTGCTGCAGCATAGCCAAGACCTTTACTGGAATTCTAGGACCTAAAGGTTAGAGGATCAATGCTGCTGCATGCCACCAACTGCTCCCACCTTTTGGACTCTTACTGACTGCAGTTAGCTGCCATGACTCAGCCCTCATCCCCCTCTTCAACTGTTATGAGATCCGTGTCCCGTGTGCTTCCATGTTCCTCGGAAGGAAGCTTCAGGATACTGTAAAAACCAGTCACCTAACTTTAGAAAACACCTGAGCCCAGAATCAGCCCAGCACCATGAGTCCAGCAAATGGTATCTCAGGAAACCAGACCCTTCTGCCTATCAGGCTGACATAGTGCTTTCTCTAAAACATCTGTTTTGGTTCCAGGGGAAGTCATTCACAAGACTCAGGAGGAGGCAAAGAGGTCTCCCGGAGGAGAGGCCTGGTTGGGAGTTCAGACTCGAGTTTGAATCTCTGTAATATGGCTGGACTGCCCAGGGGATGTGGACTGGGACCCAACTCTATCTCTCAGCCTATCTTCCTATAAAATAGAGGGAAATGTGAGAGATTTCTACCTCTCCTATCATAGCTCAAATTTTCACCAAAGTGCTTCCTCCTACCCATACTCCACAACTGTCTCCTCAAACCCTCCCCTTCAAACCTCTGCCCAAAACCAAGAGATAGTATGAGGCAGAGAGAGTCTGCTCCCTTAAAGACAGTAATCATGGAAAGGAAAGCTACAGTGAAATTTAAATACAGAATCTTTCCTTCCACTCCCTTCTGTTCTATTCTTTGAGAACACTTGTCCATGCAATCCATTATAATAACCAATAGGTCTGGCTACCATGATGGTGGTATTTGTGTTCTCCAGAAGGCAAAAATAAGACACAAAAAAGAAAGACTTGGGGTGGGGCAGGGAAGGAGGGGGCTAAGAGGCAGAGAGAATTAGGGGACATCTGTAATACTGTCAACAATAAAAAAATGATTTAACTTTTTAAAAATGCATTTTAATTCTTTTTACTCCATCTGCATCCATAAAAATAATCAAAAAGTCTGAGTGATTTACTCATGTCCAGAGCAGTGTGTGCCAGAAAAGAGAATGCACCTACCTGCTATCTCTTTTGACTGCGTGTAGAAGAAAATCTGACTCAAATATGTTAAAACTAAAAAGCACTGTATTGGCTCACTTAATTATAAAGATGAAAGGTATACTGGCTTCAGTAGTTTCACTTAGAACTTATTCTCTTTCTATCTCTCTGTCCTAACTTCAACTTTATCTCCACACTGCATCCCCTACTGTTCCTAAGAATGGCTGCCAGACAGCAGCTCCCAGAGTCAAGAACTTCCTCAATCACATATAGAAGGCACGCAGGAGTATCTTTGTCCCAGCATTAACAAAAAAAAAAAAAAAAAAAGGCTTGATACTCACTTGGACTTTGCTAGCTTAAGCTGCAAGTCACACCAGAAGAAATCATTACTGGCAAGGGATTACCTATTCTATTTGACTAAGCTCCCAATGAGTCAACAGCAAAAGCAGCTTCCCTGGACCACTTGAATTCCCAAATAAAACTGAAGACCTTTGACAAAGAATAAGGGAAAATGGATTCAGGAAAGTTAACCAACTAGTATCTGTTATAGATGCAAAGGGTTTATCAAATTCAGAACCCCAGGGTTTGTTTGTTTGCTTGCTTGCTTGCTTTTAAGGCTTTATTTTTTTTTTCTTTATTGATTTATTTTTATAGTGGGTTTAGGTTCACAGCAATATTAAGAAGATACAGAAATTTCCCATATAACCTCTGCTCACACATGAATCTCCTCCATTATCAAAATCCTCCACCTAAATGGGACATTTGTTACAATTAGTGAACTTACATTGACACATCACAATTACCCAAAGTTTATGATTTACAGCATGGTTCACTCTTGGTGTTGTACAGTCTATGAGTATGAACAAATGTATAATGACATGTATCTATCATCCATAATTATGGAATCATATAGAATATTGTCACTACCCTTAAGGTCCTCTGTGCTCTGTCTATTCATCTCTTTCCCACCCGAAACCCCCCAACCTGTGGCAACCTCTGATCTTTTTATTGTCTCTATAATTATCTTTTTCCAGATTGTCATATAGAATTGGAATTATCCAGTATGTAGCCTTTTAAGTTGGTTTCTTTTACTTAGTAATATACATTTAAGATTTTTCTATCCTTTCCATGGCTTGATAGCTGAAAAATATATTCTTTTATGTACTACCATTTATCCATTTATCTACTGAAGGATATCTTCATTGTTTTAAAATTTAGACAATTATGAACAAAGCTGTTATGAACTTTCATATGTAAGCTTTTGTGGGAACAAAAGTGTTCACTTTTTTGGATAAATATCAAGGAGCACAATTGCTGGATTGTATGGTAAGAATAGGTTTAGTTTTATTAGAAGATGACAAATTATCTTCCAAAATACCTATACCATTTTGTATTTCCAACAGCAAGGAAATATAAAATGGTACAGAAATTGTTGGTCCACATCCTCACCAACATTTGGTGTTGTCAGTAGTCTAGATTTTGCCATTCTCTTAGGTGTGGAGTGGTATCTCATTGTTGTTTTAATTTGCATTTTTCTGATAACATATAATGTGAAGCATCTTTTCATATGGTTACTTGCCATCACATATATTCTTTGATGAGATGTGTGTCAATTTCTTTGGCCCATTTTTTTAAATTAGGTTGTTTGTTTTCTTACTGTTGAGCCTTAAGAGTTCTTTGTAGCCCTAGTCAGTTTGGCTCAGGGGATAGAGCATCAGCCTGAGAACCGAAAGGTCCCAGGTTCAATTCTGGTCAAGGGCACGTACCTTGGTTGCAGGATCAAAGGGTCTCGGGTTTGATTCCAGTCAAGGGCACGTATCTTGGTTGCAGGTTTCTGGGCTCAACATCGATGTGTTCCTCTCATATTGATGTTTCTCTGTCTTTCTCTCTCTCTCTTCCACCTTCCCTAAAAATCAATGGAAAAATATCCTCAGGTGAGAATTAACAAAACATAATTTTAAAAAAGAGTTCTTTGCATATTTTGGATAATAGTCCTTTATTAGATGTGTCTTTTGCAAATATCTTTTCCCAGTCTATGGCTTGTCTTACCATTTTCCTTTTTTTAATTTTGTTTTATTGCTTAAAGTATTACAAAGAGTGTTAGATAAGTTTCCATTTTTTCCCCTTGACCTTCCCCCCTCTTTCCCTACCCCCTAGTGCCTTGTGTCCATTGATTATGCTCATATGCATGCATGCAAGTCCTTCAGTTGATCTCTTAACTCCCCCTAACCCTCCCGAGCCTTCCAGCTGTAGTTTAACAGTCTGTTCAATGCTGTTCTGCCTCTGAATCTATTGATGTTCATCAGTTTATAATGGTCTTTATTATCCACTAGGGGCCCGGTGCACAAAAATTTGTGCACTCAGGGTGGAGGGAGTCCCTCAGCCCGGCCTGTGCCCTCTCACAGTCTGGGACCCCTCAGTGGATGTCCTATGATGGCCCCAGTCTGCCAGGCGCCTTCTGTGTGTGTGTGTGTGTGTGTGTGTGTCACCACTGGAGACCTGCCCCCAGCCGCATCTGAGGCTCGGAGCAGTCCTCCTGTGTGTGTCTACCTGCTGGGGGCCTGTCCCCAGGCACACCATCAAGGCTTGCAGCAGGCACCCCCTCTATGTTGATCTCTCAGACTCTTGCCCTCCCCTGCATGTTGTTCTCTTTTTTGAGCTGTGGCCAGGGCTGGGTGCTGCCTGCCTCCCAAGC
>PVJC01024984.1:0-15397 GCA_004026665.1 Murina feae | reverse complement strand
TCTTTTTGATCTTTCGCAGTCTTCAGCATTTTATGATTCATTCCGGAAATATCCAGGCCCAGCATGTGCTCCGTGATGAACAAGAAGCAGGCAAATCAGTCCCTGCCCGAGGAATCTGAAGATAGATTCGTGACACAAGTAGACAATCTGGAAGACAGTGACAGCTCTCGGGTGCACCCTGAACAGGTCAGGGCTGAAAAGCTAAAGAAACAAGCCAAAGATATCCGCGCGCTCAGTTTAGTCAGCAAAGGCTTTAGGGGAACATAAATTTGGAAATGCGTTTTGAAGAAAACGTGGGGTTTAGATGAGAAAATGTATTTCAGATTTTTTTTAAAGCAGAAGGAAAGTAAAACAGATGAATAAGAAAGCCCCAAGGAGGAAACAAAACATGTCACCTGGAACCAAGTGTTCTCTCCCCGCTCTTTACGTCCCAGAGAAAGTTGAGGTTATGCTGGTTCGTCATCCAGGTATCAGGATACCCCAGATTTTACAGATAGAAACATTCACGTAAGGCAGTTAAGCAAGTCTTCAAAAATCATGACTCCAGCCAGTGTCGATAAGTTATAACAATAGAACTGAACGAAGGCAATAAAAGCCCTCCCTGGAGTAATATTCACTCAGTCCTGGTCCTACAGGAGGTATTCAAATGTGTGGAAACATTCCCTAATTCTTCTTAGACACTCGTAGATCATTATTTCTCAGCAGCTACAAACATCTTCCGTCCCCCTTAAGGCACCTAGGCAACTCTCTTCATTTCCTCCCTCCTATTTTTCTCCCACTGTCCCCTGCCCACTCACATTCAAAAGACGGAGGGGCCAACACTTTCAAAACATTTTTTTTCCCTATGTCAAAGCACTCCTGCTTCTAATTGGCCATGTGAACATAACCCTTGGACTCGTTTGCACAGCTCTAATACCTAAGAGTCAGTGTGCTGTGAGAAACAAACGTTCTATAACTGAAAACTTTTTGCTCCATTTCCGTGGATAGACTGTCATGCAAAGAATGAAAACCCTCACCTTAAAGAGATAAGCGAGTGCCTTCATTGCATACGCTTAACTAGATGTAGGAATGCAACTTTTATCTTAGCTTTAAAAGTTCTCTTTAAATTAAAGTTCTAAGACACAAGTGAAACTTTGTCCACTCTTAATCCAGGAAAAAACAATGTTATTTAAGGCAACCCATTGTCCAGCCAATCACTCCTCTGTGATCATCTTCCCCACCTACTGCGTATCATAGGGTTGAGGGAATTCAAAATGAGTTTATTATTATACTTTCTAACCTTCAAACTGTGAGCTAAACAAACACGTTTAAAAATTAAGTGTGTTGCCCTAACTGGTTTGGCTCAGTGGATAGAGCGTTGGCCTGCGGACTGAAAGGTCCCAGGTTCGATTCCAGTCAATGGCCTGTACCTTGGTTGCAGGCACATCCCCAGTAGGAGTTGTGCAGAAGGCAGCTGATCAATGTTTCTCTCTCATCGATGTTTCTAACTCTCTATACCTCTCCCGTCCTCTCTGTAAAAAAAAACAATAAATTTTTTTAAAAAATTAAATGTGTTAACACAGATCATACTAATAAATTTCAATGCAAGCTCTGGGGAATCCATTTACTCCTATAAATGGTTGGTTACTTTCATCACAGTTATAGAAAGTATCCAGTGGTAGAAATAAACTCACACATCACTCTCCATTAATGTGCTTAAAACGTACCAATCCAGTTGCTTCCAAACGGGATTCAAAAGCAAAGGTTTCATTCACTACATGTGGAGAAGGCTTTTGAAGAAAGGATAGGCATGCAAAGAGTCCACATTTTTATAGGTGACTTAGTCTAGATTTAAATACTGCAATAGAGAACTGCAAGACTTTAATTTTTTTCTTCTATCTACACCCCTGCCAACCTATCTACATGAATTTGGGCAAGTTCTTAAGCATTCAGAGAGCATTACTTATGACCTCATAAACAAAAAGGTGTGAAAACCAGAGCAAAAATTGGACTGTCAAGTCAATCTGAGATATACATTTAGGAATACATCAAATGGAGGCAAGCTCTTGCCAAACAAAGATAAGAAATAATACAATTATAGAATTTAAAAGCAGGGACCATCTCAGAGCTTGTTGAGTCCCACCTGCTCATTTCAAGTGTGAAGTCTGGGAAGAATACATAGGATGTTCAAGGCCACACAGCCAAGCTGTACAGCCATCATGGGAACCTGGGAACTAGGGAATTAAAGCAACACGCACACGCACTCACGCATGCATATAAGTTAAAATATTTAAAAGAAAGATTTCTTCATGCATAGATAATGTTTGTACAACAAGAAGGTTATTGGCAAAACAATAGCAAAACTATTTTCCCTCTTGCTGTCTCTTAAAGAAATATGTTACTGCAAAAGTGGTTCCAGTCTCACTCAGGGCAAACAAAGCAAGGCTGTTCCCAGC
Source organism: Murina feae (assembly GCA_004026665.1). Classification (NCBI taxonomy): domain Eukaryota; kingdom Metazoa; phylum Chordata; class Mammalia; order Chiroptera; family Vespertilionidae; genus Murina; species Murina feae. The sequence continues at coordinate 12,962 of PVJC01024984.1, read as the reverse complement.
AGCGTGTAGGTCTCCTGGTTCCATCCTAGCTATGGAGAAACAGAAGAAAACAATGAAGGAGGAAGTCAAGAAAGAAAAAAGAACATTATTATTACTGTTAAGGTAACACAGTCCAGGGGCAAAATTACAGAGAGAGGATTTTATTGTGTTATGGATAAAACGCATCCCCCAAATTACTACGTTTGTCTGGAATGGCTATAAGTGTTGCAATTATTGTGTTGCTGCTACAATTTATGTGCCAAACTCTCCTTCAAAATTAATATTGTTAATATTTTTAGCTCTTAGTGAAGAAATGATTTTGAGCTGCCTTAAGTTCTAGATTTATTTGGAATTGTTGTCACTTTTCTATCCATCCACCATGTTTGCAATCTCTCCTGTTCCTTAAATAAGCCGTCTCTTTGTCCTTTCTGACTCTATCACCTTCTTTATCTTTCCCTAACTAGCCCTTGAAGAAGTGACACAGATTGGCAATCTCTACTTCTCGTTTAATCTTCCATGTTCAGTGTCTCTTTCAGGTCTGTTGAATCTGTTTCACAATGGCCCACAGATCTCCAGATCCAAAGGTCTCCTCTCAATTTTCATCTGCCTGGCATCCAACCATCTTCTTCTGGGAACTCAGCTCTTCACGGCTCCCTTGAAGTCCCTTAATCCCAATGTTTAGGAACAGTTCCCAATCTCTTACTGGGTCCTCCACCTCCACCACTGGCCCCACCACTCAGTCAGTAACAATTTCATCTACTCTCCAGGCTTCATCCGTGCTGGTGCTTCTCCAGTAAGCATGATGCCGCTGCCAGGAGACATTAAGCCAGTGGTTCTCAGCCTTCCTAATGCCACAGCCCTTTAATACAGCTCCTCATGTTGTGGTGACCCCCAACCATAAAATTATTTTCGTTGCTACTTCACAACCATAATTTTGCTACTGTTATGAATCGTAATGTAAATATCTGACATGCAGGATGTATCGACCCCCAATGATTAAGCAATATCTGGAGGCATTTTTGGTTGTCACAACTGCAGGGCATGTCGACCATTGGCACCTAGTGAGTGGAGGACAGAAATGCCTCTAAAATTTCTATAGCACGCATCCTAAAGAACACAGGACAGCCTTCCAAAACAAGGAATTAGCCAGCCCAAAATGTCAATAGTGAAAGAATCAGAAACTTTGATCTATACTATTTATAGACTAATGGTTTTTATATAATTATCCACCATCTCTATCTCTCAACTAAATTTCATACCTGTTTTTAGTACATCTCCCCCTATGTGTCCAGTAATCATCATTATCGGCCTGTAAACCTTCTCTTTCTATAGTCTCTGTCCCAGGTAATGGCCTCATTAACTCCAAGCTCAAGTTAGAAACCTTGGCATCATTTTCTATTTCCTCTTCATCACCCACACAACTTAAGTGTCACTGTGTTCTGTTTTATTGTATAATCCAATAGCCTCCTGGGTGACCTGGTTGACTCCAGCCTCACCTCCTCCCACTCCTTCTTTGTACAACAGCAGCCACCCTTCCGCAACCACAGTTTTTTCTGTTCTCTTTTTCTTCAAAATTGTCAGTCTCACTGCCTAGAGGAAGAATTCTTAACCTGGTTTTCAGGCTTGTGGAGAGGAAATGGAATGAGAATAGAGGGGATTTCCACATACCGCCTAAAATTATATCCAAAGGTAAGCATTCATTAACAGCGTTCATTAGACTTCCTATGGCAGTGATTCTCAAACTTGAGCATACGTCAAAAATCTCCTAGAAAGCATGTTGAAACAGATTGCAAGGTCCCAGATTAGTGTTAAATTTGGTAGTTCTGGATTTAAGTCTAGCAACTTTTACTGTTGATCCAGGGTGCACACTTGGAGAGGAGACTTTATAAAACTAAGGAGGCCTGAGTCTCATTCCCACAGGTTCTAGTGAGTGTGGCCTGGGCCTCTGGATTTTTTTTTTTTTTTTTTTATGTCCCTAGGTGATTCTGAAAAGCATAAAGTTTGCAAACCAGTCCTCTGAGTGATCCGCAAGACAAACTGGGTAAAGAACCTAGAGGTTAGGGCAAAGCATGCTTGCACAGAGCCTCCTCATCTGTCTCCACCTCCCTTTCAGCCCCTACACCATCCCAGTGACCTATTCCTCTCTCTCTCCTTCCATCGCTTCACATTAACCCTCTAAAGAGCTGACCACACAATAAGAACGCCTTAGATGCACTGTGAACCTTCAGCCACTATCCACATACTTCCCTCTGCGAGGAATGCTCTTCCCCAAACAATCTTTCTGGAAAATTCTACTTCAAAATTAGCTAAGATGGTCTGCTCTGACTCAGTTCCAAACCCAAGCCCAAACAGCACCAAAGCAGAATTACCACTCTCTATTTGTTGTTCCCATAGGACATTGTGTGCACCTCTCTTTTAGCATAGCATAAAATCCCATCGTTTACACTGCTGTATCTCACTGGCCTGTGATCTCCCAAAAGGCTGGGAAGATCTGGTAGCCAGTGCAGCCCCCGGCACAGCCCAAGTAGTCAATATAATGCTAGTTCTTTCATTCACCCAGCAGGCAAAGGAAAGTTGCCTTGGTCTAAACTCTTCCTAAATGTTTTCTGTTTTAAGATTGTTCTACATTTTAAATGGCAAACAAAACTGTAGACAGTGAAAATTCTTTGAATGAGCAGGCGTCTTCTGAATGATTATGAAAATCTGAAAGGGCATCGTGCCTGCAAGACAGACCTCAACAGCTTTATGTACTTAACTCTCAAAACTGAATATTTAATTTAGCATGTTCAAATACTTAAAGTTCTCACTGGTAAACCTGCAAATAACTACTTACAACGTGTGTGTGGTGGAAGAAATGACTATAAAAGTGTTAACTTGGAGAGCACTGATCTGTTTCCCTGGGTCTAATTGCTGCCCTGTGTAATGCAATGGGAATTCTCACAGCGAAATACAAAGGATGTGAATCGGACCCAGATGTGTGGCCCCAGTCTCCTCAGCCTGGTTTTCAATAAACATTTTTTTTTTTTTACTTCTCTTCCCTGCCCTTCATAATAGCACAGATAAATGTTACATTTTATACTCTAATCTCTCAAGAAAACATATTACACAGGATAAAGCAAGTCTATTGTTCTGTGGTTTTAAAGAGGATGGATTAGAAATAACATCGATCATAATTTCAAATGTCTACAAAAAGCTAGCAAACCTAATTGCTATCTTTTTTCCTTTATTTTTTTATTTTTTCTTATTTTTTATTTTTTGGTTTTTTTAATTGCTATCATTTTTGTATCAGAATTTGAAAATGTGGGTCAGCCAAGAAGCATTTTTAAAGGGTAACAAAGGACTAAGTAACTTTGATGAAATATGATACCTTCTGTAGTCACTGAGGTAATCATAGCTGAAACAAGATTACTTAGAATTTCAGAGTGAAGCTGCTGTTACTTTTCATTAAAACATTGGTTATGAAAATTTTGTCATTTTCCTGACTCTATGAGTGTAATTATCTTGGATAACATGAGCTTTTGAAGACTAACGAAATATATTACAGATTTAAAAATATGTAATTCAGTAATTCATTTATTTTTCATTATTAGCTTTTCTATTTTTACAAACAAAATATACAGTCATTACTCAGAATTCCACAACAGTACCAACACTACACATTCTGCCTTTTCATCTCCTGACTTTCTTAACTGAATTATAGGAGTTAAGCAATTTTCACTTGACCAAGTTGGATGTTTTTAAGCTTAAAATTTTTTCACTTCCCTTTTGCACTTCTTCACCTCCTTAAATAATACTGTTTTTACTTATTCACTCCATTTGTTAGAGATAAATGGGACACAAGGAATCCAATTAAAAGTTTTCATGGACACTGTGTATTTGTGTGTGTATTTGTGTGTTTGTGTATGTGTCCGTGTGTCTGCGTGTGCACACATGTGTATTACTGCTATCTGGGAAAACTTTGTGAATTCTTAAGCATTGTACGTTTATAATACCACAATCTGATTACAGGTAACTTTGATGCTGGTTCTGAATGCTCTTTTATTGGAGAACATGAATGAATCTGCAGTTAGAACAAATCTTCTCTTGCTAACAGTTTTCCTGATGTAAAGGTTTCTTGGGTAGATCTAAGATCTGTGGTTGAAGCATCACCAATCAGACTTTAAAATAAGCACCAGACTATGCTATTTTTCCCCTCCATGTCTCTATGTCTTCCTTACTACCCCAAGGTACAAGAGCAATAAATTTAATTATTTAATTTATCAAATTAAATTATCTCACTGGAAACTTACTGTGACACTGTCCTTAGGCACTTTGTCTACCAAGAACCACATATAGGTTAAAATTTTTTTAAATGAAGTTCTTTCCTGGTATTTATCTATATAAATAAAAATGTAAATGTTTGTTCAAAATCTTAAATCTCTGAAAGTTCTTCACTGGTTCCTTTGAAATTTTGACACAATGTTTCATTCAAATACACGCATGTTTTTATATACCTACTATTATATAGTTGTCACACCTGTGGGGGGTTTTTTAATGCTTTTTTGAAAAACAGTACCATCTATTGGACGTAAAAGCAACACACACTATACTAAATATTTTACAATTCCATTTCAATGTTTCCAATTTACAATCCATACAATTTAGTGCTGTCAAAGGAAGAATTGGTTGAAAAAGTATTTCTTAATATTCAAATCAATTATAAGAATCACGCCCTGACTGGTTTGGCTCAGTGGATAGAGTGTCGCCCTGCAGACTAAAGGGTCCTAGGTTCAATTCTAGTCAAGGCATGTACCTTGGTTGTGGGCACATCCTCAGTAGGAAGTGCGCAGGAGGCAGCTGATTAATGTTTCTAACTCTCTATCCCTCTCCCTTCCTCTCTGTAAAAAATCAATAAAATATATTTTTTTAAAAAAGAATCACAATTGGCTGAGTGAACAAGCTATTCTTGCTGCCAAGAACAAAGACGTCTAAGAACTTAAGAATATTATTCAGTCTAACATTCAAAGTGAGGCAGTCACATACAAGTCCATCAACACTGTTGTGGAAGCAGTTAACTATCCAACAGAATTTTTGAATTCACTCAATCTGCCAGGGATGCCACTGCACATACTGCAATTGAAAATTAGTGTGCCGATTATCATGTTGTGAAATATCAACCAGCCAAAGCTTTGCAATGGCATGTGGCTTGCAGTAAAAAAATAATGAGCAACGTCGTAGAAGCAACAATCTTGACAGAACCTTTCAAAGGTGAAGATGTCCTCATTCCTCACATTCCTATGATTCCAAGGGATATGCCATTTTAATTAAGAGATTGCAATTCCTGATTCGATTGGCATTTGCAGTCACTATCAACAAAGCTCAGGGCCAATCTTAAGAATTGTGCGGTTTAGATCTAGACACAGATTGCTTCTCACATGGACAATTATATGTTGCATGTTCTAGAATCGGCAAACCAGACAATCTCTATATCTGCACAGACAATAGAACAACAAAAAATATTGTATACTCAAAAGCATTATTCAATTAAACATATTAGAAATGTGTGCTTTCTCTTTTCTTTCTTTTCCATTTAACCAGACTGAGCCACAGCAATGTGTGGCCGGGTACAGCTAGCATTAAATAAATTTCTTTGCACGAGGTCCAAAATGGACTCATCTTACTCTTAATTCCTAGCAAGAGTAATTGAATTCTGTAGTGAAGATTCCATGTACCAGCAAAAGTCACAGTCTGTGAGTGGGTGGTCAGTAGATATGTTCTTTCAAGTTAAAAACAAGTTTCTATCAGAAAGAGTTTTGATTATAGATCTGAAGATAAAAATTCCTTCTCTGAGGTTCCATTTGAATACTAAACAAACCCCCTCAGAAACAATTTAGCAATTGTAAGTATTCCCTAAACTGTCAGTGAAATATTATCTATACTAATAATAGAGGAATATGCAAATTGTCCAGGACACCATCACAGTAACTGTAACAGCCAAACACCAGGCCAGCAGGGAGGTTAGTGAGGAACAACCAAACAACTGAACAGCAGGCTGCATGGGGTGACCAGTCTGGCAAGGGGGTTAGTGAGGGATGACCAAATGACTGGACAACAGGCTGTGTGGGGTGATCAGGCCAGCACGAGGGGCAGTTGGGGACAACCAGGCCAGCGGGGGGAGGGGGGGGCAATTGGGGGTGACCAGGCCAGCATGGGGACTTTTGGGGGCAACCAAGCCAGCAGAGTGGGGCAGTTGGGGGTGACTAGGCTAGCAGGGAGGATAGTAAGGGGTGACCAGGCTGGGGGGGGGCAATTAAGAGTGGTCAGGCAGGCAGGCAAGAGAGCAGTTAGGAGCCAGCAGGCCCAGATTGTGTGAGGGATGTCTGACTCCTGGTTTAGGCCCAATCCCCAAGATTGGGCCTAAACCGGCAGTTAGACATCCCCTGAGGGGTCCTGGATTAGAGAAGGTGCAGGCTGGGCTGGGGGCAGCCCTCCCACCCCCATGCACCAATTTCATGCACCAGGCCTCTAGTGCTAATATATTGGCATTGGGAAATCTAAAATGAACACTGCTTTTAGTGACAGATATTTTCAAACATAAAAATTATCAATTTCATAGTGCAGAATAGTTATAAATGAAAATTTTTGATGAACTGCAAAATAATTTTAACACTTTGTAAGCGGGCATTTTCCCGCCAGTGTGTGGTAGCATTCAAATACTCCTTTGTGCAGGGGTACATTACAAAACTTGCACATGTACCGCGTTTCACTAAGTAGTTTGTAAGCGGCACACACACAACAACGACATAAAACATTTTTATTTTTGCCGGTTCCAATGAGAGGTTCCAATGTATGCCACTGACAGTCTCCATAGTGGATCTGATTTTACTCGTTCCCCCGCAAAAAATGGGTTAATTATGTTTATTCAGTTTAATGGTCCTCATTTATTCTTACAAAGTATTTTGATAACCAGTGAAATGTTGCCTCATATGAAGTTCATCACTACCAGAATCTACAATCTTCAAAATATGAAAAGAAAGATAAATCTGATTAAGAGAGCCCTTTAATTGCATTCTCCCAATAAAAAATTTAGATTATGAGAAACCATAGTTTTAAACGTTGGGAAAGTTCCAGAGTATTCCAAAATTAAGGAAGAGGGTTGTTTGCATTCAGAGAAAACTATTCTAATTTAATAGAAATTTAAACCCAGATGTTAACATTTTCATACACAATTTCTTGGCAAAGAGGGAATATATCATGCTAACGGAATATAGAGGGGCTTTTCTCTTAGGTATGAAAAAAGATTTTCTCTGAACCAGGTGTTAGTTATAAATTTATAATTCTTTGGAAGGCTAGATGTGATGGCAACAGCTAATAATGAAGCATACTCAGCAGTATATATAACACTCACCAATTGGCTAATGTTCATCAAATTCAGCAAACTTCCTGTGTGGACATTCTGTATATTGGTAACTATGAAACTCCTAAAATTGCTTTGTAGAACCTGAAAATGTCATAAATTTTGGGTTGTATAATCTTTTATTTTAAGTCTTTTTTAAAATATATTTTATTGTGGTTTTTTTTTGTTTGTTTTTTGTTTTTTTACAGAGAGGAAGGGAGAGGGATAGAGAGAAACATCGGTGAGAGAGAAATGAGAAATGTTGATCAGCTGCCTCCTACACACCTCCTACTGGGGATGTGCCTGCAACTAAGGTACATGCCCTTGACCAGAATTGAACCTGGGATCCTTCAGTCTACACGCTGTATCCACTGAGCAAAACCGGTCAGGGCTATTTTTAAGTCTTGATTGTGGATTTTCTCTATAGTATGAAATCCAATAGTAACATAGAGAAATCATATTTAGATATATTTATTAATTAATGTGCTTTCTATTAGTGATTATTTTTTTCTTTCTTTATTGATTAAGGTACTACATATGTGTCCTTTCCCCCCACCCCCCCCCATTCCTCACCCTCCCCCTGCTCATACCCTCAGCCCCCTGGTATCTGTGTCCATTGGTTAGGCTTATATGCGTGCATACAAGTCCTTTGGTTGATCTTTCCCCCTTACCCCCACCCTCCCCTACCTTCCCTCTGAGGTTTGACAGTCTGATCGGTGCTTCTCTGTCTCTGAATTTGTTTCTGTTCATCAGTTTATGTTGTTCATTATATTCCACAAATGAGTGACATCATGTGATATTTCTCTTTCTCTGACTGACTTATTTCAGGTAGCATAATGATCTCCAGGACCATCCATGCTGTTGCAAATTGTAGGAGTTCCTTCCTTTTTACAGCAGTGTAGTATTCCATTGTGTAGATGTATCACACTTTTTTAATCCACTCATCTGCTGATGGGCACTGAGGCTGTTTCCAAATCTTAGCTATGGTAAATTATGCTGCTATGAACATAGGGGTGCATATATCCTTTCTGATTGGTATTTCTGGTTTCTTGGAAAATATTCCTAGAAATGGGATTGCAGGGTCAAATGGGAGTTCCATTTTTAGTTTTTTGAGGAAACTCCATACTGTCCTCCACAGTGGCTGCACCAGTCTGCATTCCCACCAGCAGTGCAGAAGGGTTCCTTTTTCTCCACATCCTCTCCAGCACTTGTCATTTGTTGATTTGTTGATGATAGCCATTCTGACAGGTGTGAGATGGTACCTCATTGTTGTTTTGATTTGCAGCTCTTGGATGATTAGTGACTTTGAGTATGTTTTCATATGTTTCTTGGCCTTCCTTATGTCTGTCCTCTTTTGAAAAGTATCTATTTAAGTTTGTTGCCCATTTTTACATTGAGGTTTTTATCTTCCTTTTGTAAGTTGTATTAAGTTCCCTGTAAATGTTGGAGATTAAACCCTTATCGGAGATAACATTGGAAAATATGTTCTCCCATGCAATGGGCTTTCTTGTTTTGTTGATGGTTTCTTTTGCTGTGCAGAATGATACTGTACATAGAAAACCCTAAGGACTCCATCAAAAAATTATTAGACTTAATAAATGAATTTGGTAATGTAGCAGGATACAAAATTAATACCAAGAAATCTATGGCATTTTTATACACCAATAGTGAACTTACAGAAAAAGAAATTTAAAAAACAATCCCATTTACCACTGCACCAAAAAAATTAAGATACCTAGGAATAAACTTAACTAAGGACGTAAAGGACCTGTACTCGGAAAACTACAGGACACTGAAAAAAGAGATAGAGGATGACACAAACAGATGGATTCATTGATTGGTAGAATCAACATCATTAATATGTCCATACTACCCAAAACAATCTATAGATTCAATGCACTCCCCATTAAAATGCCAATGGCATATTTCACAGACCTAGAACGAGCTCTCCAAAAATTCATCTGGAATGAAAAAAGACCCCGAATAGCTGCAGCGATCCTGAGAAAGAACAAAGTAGGAGGGATCTCAATACCAGATATCAAGCTGTATCATAAAGCCACTGTTCTCAAAACTTCCTGGTACTGACACAAGAACAGACATAGAAACCAATGGAATAGAATAGAGAATCCAGAAATGACCCGAACCACTATGCTCAATTAATATTCAACAAAGGCAGCAAGAGCATACAATGGAGTCAAGACAGTCTCTTCAATAAATGGTCTTGGGAAAATTGGACAGATACATGCAAAAAAATGAAACTAAACCACCAACTTACACCATACACAAAAACAAACTCAAAATGGATAAAGGACTTAAACGTAAGACGGGAAACCATAAAAATATTAGAGGAATCCGCAGGCAGCAAAATCTCAGAACTATTCTGAAACAACGTCTTCAATGATACCGCTCCTAGGGCAATGGAAACTACAGAGAAAATAAACAAATAAAAAGCTTCTGTACAGCAGTGATTCTTTCTCAACCTGTGTCCCTTCCCTTCACAAAGGCTTTGAGATATCCATTGCCTTAGGGCAGGGTTGTTACTTTGTTAAATCGAACAAAGGAGTCAAATCCTTTGGCTTTGGAGTTTCAGAGATTCCATTCCAAGCATAGGACAAAAAGGTCTGGAATGATAACTACTTACTGTCAGAACCAGTTTTTCCTACCCGCCCAGCCCAGCCTAGGTGGAGGTTGCTCCTGGGAGGGAGAGAGAAGGATTCTGCCAGAGGAAGCAAGGGTGTTTGAGCTGCTCTGGGTGTCTGAACAAGAAGAGGGTTGCTCATGTTGAGGCCTTCAGAATGTTTTAGTGCAAGCATGTCAAACTCGCCATGCAGCCCACAAGGAATATTTTTGCAGCCCAGCCAATATAATGGCAGGTAAGAAACGTTTTAATAAAAATTTCATAACTTCCTTGGCCGGTTTGGCTCAGTGGATAGAGCGTCGGCCTGCGGACTGAAAAGTCCCAGGTTCGATTCCAGTCAAGGGCATATACCTTGGTTGCGGGCACATCCCCAGTAGGGGGTGTGCAGGAGGCAGCTGATCGATGTTTCTCATCGATGTTTCTAACTCTCTATCCCTCTCCCTTCCTCTCTGAAAAAAAATCAAAATTTATTTTTGAAAAATTTCATAACTTAATTTTTACAACGTCCTGTTATACAGGATAATTATTAATAATGAGCTACACTGTTAGCTAATGACTGATACTATAATCGTGTTGCATTCATTTCCCTTAAGTGCCTTTCATGCAGGCGCGCCATTTCTCTCCACTAATACTAGCAGCGAATATCTCAGCAGCTGACTGCCACATCATTAGTCTTGTACTAACTTGTTAGTGTGCACAACAGGAAATATTTCACTTTCAAAGAAGAAGAAGAATAGGTTTATTTGCATTATACTTATTATTTTGTGCAGTTATTCAGTGTCTGGTAAGTTAATGTTCAAGAAAAATATATAAATTTTTATTAAAATGTTCTATCATTTTATGTTAACGATGACTCATTTATTTCAGCCCTTTGTATTCAGCATGTCACTATCACAATAAACCTACGTTTCTATGAAAATTGAAGCTTTTGTTTTTTTTGCGGCCCACATACACTTAAACTTTGTTTATTTGGCCCATGTTAGCCTTCGAGTTTGACATGCTTGTTTTAGTGGATCTGAGAAAGGTGGAGTTTTGTAGGTGTGGCCAGAGAGCCTCACGAAGTATTCCTGGGCCCCAGTTTAGCACAGAGGACGTCAGAATAAAGACGGTTGCACAGAGGTTCTGGACAAAAGGGGTCTGAGATAACTACAGACAGTTCCCCATGGTCCCACCAAGAAAGGCTCAGGAGAACAGAGAAATCTGACCTGCTCAAGAAGAGGGATCCAAAGTAGCTGAGAAAACAGAAGCTGAGACTATCAGAGAAAATGATCGTTCAGGTTTGCAAAAGGATCTAAAGGTCATCAACCAGAAACCTGATAAAACCTGAGTCTTCCGGTGGATGCCAGCAGGAAGGCATGACAGCCACCATGATCTGGCGCCATGGAAGCCCCCAGTGAGTAGGTTACACCTGGATGCAGGTGGCGATCCAGGGTGTGTCTCTAGTGGAGTAACCTGGCTCAGATGAAGCACTGTGACCCTGTGGTATTAGCCTTGTACTAAAGATGAAGAAAGAAAATGTCCACCCAGTTTTCCATTGGTTATTTCAGATTTTAAAATCTGACCCAATATACTCTGCTAGGATAATGAGTCACTTCCATGTTATTCAATAAATAATATGGTGACAACTACCTCATCATGTTGAAAAGAAAATGATTCTTTATGTCAAAATAAATTCCAGATGGATCAAAGATTTTGAATTCCAAAATGAAACCATTAAGAAAAAAACATGGGGAAATGTTTCTTCAATTTTGTAATGTGAAAGGCTTTTGTAAACATGACACAAAATGAAAAACTGTTAAGGAAAATGCCAAAAAACTATGAACAAAGTTAACAGACCAATGGCAGAAAGAAAGAAAAAATTTTACATCATATTTCAATAGTAAAAGAGCCAATTTTCTAATTTACATAATGTGTGTTTAAATTAGCAAGAAAAAGTTGTTAAAAACTAATGGAAAAAATGAGCACATTGGGTAAATAAGCAACTCACAGATATAGAAACAAAATGGCCAGTAGTCTGCAAAAGATTCTCAATGACTCATAATTAAAGAAATGCAAGTTACATATAAATTTTCATCTTATCAGATTTACAAAATTTTTGAAGTTTAATACCCAGTGTTAATGCAAGTATGGAGAGACAGGTTATGAGAAATTCAGACACTTTTTTATTATTATTGATTTCAGAGAGAAGAAAGGAGAGGGAGAAAGGGTTAGAGACTTCAATGATGAGAGAAAATCATTGATCCACTGCCTTTTGCACACCCTGCACTGGGGATCGAGCCCACAACCCAGGCATGTGCCCTCACCGGGAATTGAACTGAGACGTCCTGGTTCATAGGTTGCCGCTCAAACACTGAGCCATGCTCAGTGACTAAAACAGTACATTTTTATGGATGCAAACAGGTCTCTTAGTCATTTGATTAAGCAAAAAATAGCAAGTTATATATGTTTATAATAAAAATCTCATTCATGAGGACTTTGAAAAAATATGTATGTACACATACATGCACATATATAATATTTGATAGGTGCAATTATATTTCTCTACCAAAAAACAAACAAACAAGCACAGGAAAGCTGAATGGTTACCTTTGAAGAAATTACTGGGGACAGAAATGGTGGCCTGGAAAAGGGAGAGTGAGTTGTTGTTCTCATAACTTTCTGTAGTCTTTGTGCATACTTTACTTTTATGTATTTTTATTTTTAAAAATGACCTTTTTAAAAAAATCAAAGACACGGGAGTTGTGTAGTTTTCCTTGGTTTAAAATTAAAAACCACACTTCAGTAAGTAAAATGTGCCTCTGGAGACCAGGACAGCTGCAGCTGCCAGCAGGGAGAGAATTTTGTCAGGCTTAGCATATTTCTAAATTACTGGTTTTGTTATTACAAATAGCTGATTTCATTTTCACATCCCAAATGAGTTCCGCGAACCCTAACTCAAACTGACGCAAATCAGTGGTCTGCAGGTGCTCA
>PVJC01024983.1:0-25092 GCA_004026665.1 Murina feae | reverse complement strand
CCCCCCCCCCTCCCCGCCGAAGGCTCAGGTCCGGCATGTCAGGAAAAGGAAGGTGCCTGCGCTCACAACTCTGCACAGCGAGGGCCGCCCCGCATTTCATGTGTTCATTTTCTTTACGCTGACACATTTCAGACTCAACCGATGGGCAAGTCCTGCTTCTGAGGAGGAAGGGAAGTGATGAGAGATGCTCTTCCGCGGCGGCTCCCTGCAAGCGCCCCGCTCCCGACCGCAAAGCCGGGCCCTGCCAAGCTGCTCCCCCAAACAAGGCAGGTGGGGGGGGGGGGCGTGTGCGGCACAGAGTGAAAGAGGAGCCTGAAGACCGGGCGGCCCCGACGGGAACCTGGTGCCTCTCCCTCCTCCCTCTATCCCGCCCCCCCTGCAGCGACTCGGGTGCTGTCGGTCGGAGCTAATGCACGGAATGCCCTGGGTCCTAGGAGCTCTGAGACCAGGTAGGAAACACTGCCTGTCGCCCTGGAGCATCGTCAAGGGTGCCGCCCCGCTGGCTCGGGAGACAGAGGCCGGGGAACTGCCTCGACGGTTGCGCAAACCCCTCGGGAACCCCCCCGCCCCCGCCGCCCCGGGCTCCACCGCCTGGCAGCGGCCCTGCAGGGCGAGCTCGCAGCAGCCAGGGGCGGGCAGGCAGGCGAGGGGCGGCCCGGACGCTGCCCTCGGGGCCCGGACTCCCGGGGCCCGCTCAGGTCTCCAGTCCGGCGTCAGCGCCTCGGGGCTGCGCCACCTGCCACCATCGCACGGGCCCCACCGTCGCCGGCCAAGGACCGTGCTGGCGTCTATCGTCTTTACTACCCTCCAGAACGTCAGCTCCGTGACAGCACAGGGACCTCGCCCGGCCGGGCTGGCACGGGCACCATCGCTCAGGCCTGGCCCAGCCGCGCCAACACGCCGTCCGGAGAACGCGACTAAGCCAGGGGGCCAGGGCGGGGGCCGGCCGGGCCGGGGCAGGGAGCGCCGGCCGCCAGCGGGGCCTCAGGGACACCAGGCCGAAGGGGACGCCCGCGTCGCGCCGGCCGCGGCCCCCGGCGCCGCCCGAGGTCACGGCCACCCCGCGCTTGCCCAGTCCCCGGCAGCCCCCGGCGTGGCCCCCGCTCGGCGCCCGTCAACTTGGACCGCGCCGGCCGCTGCACCCCTACCCTGAGTCGCAGAAACGTCTCCTCCTTCCCAATATGAACTTCCCGCCGCTTTCGACTACTCGCAACTCCGCGGCGGCGCCAGCCCCGGCGCACCCTGCAGTATGGGGCCTTCCCATTGGCTCGGCGGCGAGCGGGAGAGGCGGGGCGAGCTGGGACGTCGCGGAGTGGGGCGGAGCCTCCCCTGATGCTGGAAGCCGTGGGCCCGCGCTCCCACTGCATGCTGGGAAATGGAGTCTTTCGCAGCCGGAGCCGGCTCTCAGTCCATCTGCCCCCGTGGGTTTCTGGGAAATGTAGTTTACAAGCTCGGAGTCAGTCCTGCTCAGTGCCTTGGGAACCGAAATAACGATTGCCCATATTCGCAGTGGCTTTGATGTATTCAATAAGTGTTGACAAAGGGTTAGAGGTAAAAGTAGTCCTGTGTTTCCATGAGCCCAGTGTCTCCTCTGCCTGTTGGAACTGCCGCTTTCCCTGCACTTTGCTGGGATGCTTGTGCCACAGCAGCTTGCTTCAGTGTACAAGCCTCTGGAAGCAAACAGCGGAGCCAGCGGTTCAGATCCTAGCTCTTCCGCTTTGTAGCTTTGTGACCCACGTTACTTAACCCTTAGGAGTCTCAGTTTCCTGTTTCTGTTAAGATTGAATAAAATAATCTGTAGACAGTGCTTGGTACATAGTAGGTGAGCAATAGCAGATAGTATTATGTTATTCTGCCCAGCCATTGCCATGTGTCTAAATGCTACCTGTCTTTCAAATCCTCCATGTTCACCTAACCTTTTCTAGTATTTTATCTGTAATTCTGTTATGCCACAGTTAGCTTTGGACTTCGAATCAGTCGTGTAAGCCCGCACCACTCATGAGACTAGGACTCTGTTTAGAGGTCAAAACCACCAAAGCCATAGGCAAGGGGAGGTGAACAGTGAAGCTAATGAAGCACAAAGCCCAGAGCCTCATTGGTACGGGTTCTTCTAAGGCCCTGGGTCCTTCTAAGCCTTAACAATGTGGTTACATGTTGTTGGGGTGGGTGGGTTGGTTGGTTGGTTAGCTTTTGTATATGCCATGTAATTTTTGTATGCTGTTCTTAAAGAAGACCTCCAAAATTATGTGATCTTTAGTCCCCACAAAACCTGAAAAACTGTCTGTCCATTGCACAGTGCAGCACTATGCATGATGATGTATATTTGCCCCTCCAGGTCCCCTCGACTGCTCCAGACACTTCTCCAGCCTGGCCTCTGCCCCAGGAGGTGAGCGGGACAAACCTCTCCAAGGTTCCGATGACCCCTGGCTTCTGTTGGATAAGGCTGGTGGGGAGCCAGAGCATTGGACAGAAAGAGAGAGGTTCCTGGGGGGAGATATTTCCCTGGGTCCTCAGGAGGGTCGCCTCCGGTTGGCTGGGTCCCTTTGCTGAAGGCCACTGCTCCCTGGCTCTCCCTGGGGCTTGCCCAGCCCTCCCTTTGAGCCTCAGATCTTCAGAGGAAAAACCACAGGCTGCGGCTGAAACTCCAGTTCCTGTTCCATTCCTGCGGTTGCCACCCCCACACCTTTGTGAGTAACCTCACTGCACATAAACCTCCTGAAATCATCCTCTTTCAAATGTGTCATCTGCTTCCTGTTGAGACCCTGAGGGAGACACATGCACAAGGTGAGCCCTCGGTGAGCATCTGTTGGCAAAAGGGACTTGAGATTCGCACATCTCATCGGCATGGACTTCCCCAGCAAGACACTGTGACCAGAATCCATCGAGCGGAGGACATTCATATGCAGGCCCACACGCACACACACACACACACACACACACACACATGCTCAGAAGCCTTGGAACAGAGCTTATCTGGCACATTGTGACCACGTTCCCTTAACCTCACCACACATGTGCAGAAAGCTGTCCCTGCTTCCACACTGGGTTGACAGTTGGCCGGCCTCAAAGCACAATTAGATCAGCAGCAGTGCATGAAGTAGTCCAAGGTAAGAGGGGAATGTATTTCATCTGGAGCTCATGGCTCCCTCACCCTCAGTGGGATGACTCACTGTTAAACACTGCTTAAATGTAACCAGGTTCCAAGACAGCTGCCAACACCTCCAGTACCACCCACACATATCTTACCAGTACAGAGCACAGCAGGACACCAGTGGAAGGTGAGGATACAGCTTGGGGACATGGGAGAGCCTCAGTGAATTTTGATGAGTTGATAGCTTGATGTCAAAATCAGTGTCGTACAGAAGGTTGACCAGTGAGAACTTGCTGTGGCTGGACCTTAGATGTTCAGAGCAGGTTCATGAATATAGTCCTGCCATGTATTCAAAACCACCTCTACAGTCCACCCACATGTTCACTGAGCACCTACTGTGAGCCAAGGATTGGGCTAATCGCTGTGGACTCTGGGATTCTGGCTAACCTAATGTTTAAGGAGGCCCTACTATGTGTTAGGTACTGTGCTTTTTCGTATATAATACTTCAAGTCTTAAAGAGAAAAAAAGTCTCAAAGGGTTTCAATGATCCCATGCCTCCTGAATCTACTTCCAAGTCTTGTTTGTACTGCCCCTTTATGCACAGCTTCAGTCCATGAAGAGACTTCTTATAAAGAAATAATTTTAGCCTGGCCAGCATGACTCAGTGGTTGAGCGTCAACCTACGAACCAAGAGGTCACAGTTTGATTCCCCGTCAAGGCACATGCCTGGGTTGCGGGCTCAGTCCCCAGTGTGGGGCGTGCAGGAGGCACCCAACCAATGATTCTCTCTCATCATGGATGTTTCTATCTCTCCCCCTCTCCCTCCTTTCTGAAATCAAGAAAAATATATATTAAAAAATAATAATTTCAGTGCTGTGATAGAGATTTGGAAATACTGGCATAGTCAGGTCATGGGTTTCCTGGCTAAAACAGGATAAAACAGATGACCATGAGTGGATTCAACCCAAGGAATAAAAGTTTCCAGCCGTCTAGCAAGGGCAGACTAGCTAAGTCTATACACGTGATTAGTATTAATTTTCCCTTTTTTTATTTCCAGAAGCCACTCCAACCCTCATAACCCTATCACAGAGGCACAGAAAGGTCTCAATAGTACAGGTAAGTTTTGGGAAAGGGAGAGGAGGTTGGTATAGACTGGACCATGGCAGAAACTAAGTCTGTGAAGTTCAAACAAACGTGATAGCCACTAGTAAACAACACTGCCCTGGCAGGCTGCCTAGCAGATGCTGGCTCCACCCAGGAGTCAGTACAGTAGCCCTTGGCCTTGTTGCTTTCATCTGAAGAATGGGAGCAATAATCCTGGCCCAACCAGTTCTCTGCTTGCCCTGGTGGTGGGAGGTAGGCGAGGTAATATGCGAGAAGAACTTTGATCTTCCTGGAATACAGCTGCCAGGGCCTCATTACTCAGTGCTGGCAACTGAACAACAGCCCAGGAAAATACGAGCTCCTGGGAGAAGGGGAGAGGGAGAGGGATGAGGAGCAGAACGTTTCAGGGGTCTTCTGAGGACCCTGCCCCTGGATCCCACTCCTCCATCCCCCCCTTTTTTAAAAATATATTTTATTGTTTTTTTACAGGGAAACATCCATCAGCTGCCTCCTGCACACCTCCTACTGGGGATGTGCCTGACCGGAATCGAACCTGGGACCTTTCAGTCCGCAGGCCATTGCTCTATCCACTGAGCCAAACCAGTCAGGGCTTCTCCATCCCCTTTTGATGCCTCATCTCATTTCACATGTCCGGCACCCTTGTTTCTATTTCGGGAAGGATTTTTGAGCATCTACCGTGTACCAGCCACAATGTCCTTAGCAGATTTATAGTCCGCAGGAAAGGCAGACGTGCCCTCCAATGCTATCACGATGCTTTTTCTTGAGCACCTATGCGTGTTGGGAAAACCATCTCACACAACCCTGAGAGCGCCAGTGTCCGCGTGAGACACAGCCCCTGAGAAATGAACTGATTTGCTCATGGCCACACTGCAACGACCAGCAGAGCAGTCTGATTCCGTATCACCCTGATACCAGTCGCAGCTGAGGACGCTGGGAAAAGCAAGGAGGTGAGAGCTAGCTGTGGGCACAGCTTCGTGTAGTGAGGATCTTGGAATGCCACGCCCAATCGGAGTATTATTTTGGCCTGGGAGCCTCGAGTCCCCAGGAGGATGCGGGGCAGGGGCTGGGCGGGCCATCTGTGCTGGGTGCTTGGCATCACGCAGCAGCTGTCGGCCCTGGCAGGAACTGGAGATTGAGGTCAGCCCCCTGGCACTCGGTCACATCCTGGTGACGGAGCCCCAGTAAACGCTGAGGACCCTGAGGCTTAAGTGCCCGGCTGGCACTCCTCCCGGCGATGGCACAGGTGGATGCTGGGAGTCTGATGCTGCCATAACTCCACGGGGAGGGGACAGTGCAGGCTCCGCGTCTGATCTCCTCGGGCCTCCGAGGCATCTGCTCGTGGCCAGTTTTAACCTGTATCCTTTCCACAGGAGAAACCACACCCATGCGTGTGACAGCTTGATCAAAACTGAGGAGGGCTTGAGCCACCCCCCTCAAACTCTCAGTTGGTGTCAGAGTGAGATGGATGGACTGTGCTCCCTTCATCTATACAGTTCACTGGAACTCCCACCATGACCTACTAAACTCTCTAGTCCCAGGGGCAGCCTCCTCCTCTCGTCCTTTCTCTTTCTTTCTTTTATATATATATACTAGGGGCCCAGTGCACAAAAATTTGTGCACTCGGGGGCATCCCTCAGCCCGGCCTGTGCCCTCTCGCAGTCTGGGACCCCTCGGGGAATGTCCACCTGCTGGCATGCCTGGCCAGCCTGGGTGAGGGGCTGATGGCTATTTGTAGGCTGGCCAAGCCCCCCAGTGAGGACCCTCACCCCATAGGGGTGTGTCCAGCCTGGATGAGGGGCTGAGGGCCATTTTCAGGCTGGCCACAACTCCCATTGACCCAAGGTCCCAGCGAGGCTGGCTGGAATCAGGTTTCTGGGGTTTATTTATCTTCTATAATTAAAACTTTGTTGCCTTGAGCAGAAGCCATAGCCAGCCTAGGCAGGCAGTTTCCTCCATCGCTGGTGCAACGGAAGCCTCCTGTTTGCTCTAGCTCCGGTGTCTGCTGGCTGCCATCTTGGCTGGGTTAATTTGCATACAGCTGCTCTGATTGGCTGGTGGGCATGGCTTGGCTGGTGGGCATGGCTTAGGTATAAAGGAGTGAGGGTCAATTTGCATATTACTGTTATATTATATTAGATTTTTTTTCATTGATTTCAGAGAGGAGGGGAGAGGGAGAGAGAGAGAGAGAGAGCTAGAAACACCAGTGAGAGAGAGAATCATTGATCGACTGCCTCCTGCACACCCCACCCTGGGGATCGAGCCCACAATCCCAGCATGTACCCTGACTGAGAATCAAACTGTGACCTCCTGGTTCATAGGTCTATGCTCAACCACTGAGCCACGCTGTCTGGGCTTTCTTGCCCTTTCTCACGGTGGCATAGCTGGTGGCTTCCCTGGTGACACGGTTCTGCAGTACCCGGCAGCTCCCTGCCCACCCAGCCCAGCCCAGCCCAGCCCTGGGGCCATGTTGTGGGTATTTGACACCCTGTAATGGTATTAAATCCCTCGGTGTTCAACATTCCTAGGATGGTGCTTATGTCCTGTGTTCGTGTTCAACTCACCAACACTGAAGAGGCACCGTTCCTACCAACCGACATCTCTCAGCAATCCTCACACACAAGCTTTCCAGATGTTAATGTCTCTAACGTTCAGAGGTGTCTTGCATTAATGCCCACTGTAATTAGCAGTGACTTTATTTCTTCTTTACTAAGAACACGTAAGATAAGGGGGCCTCTTACAATGGACAGACTCAGATCTGATGAAATCCAGCACACCTGGCGCTTGCTGTGTGAGAGCTTCTCTCTGGGCTGCCTCTCTGTGCGCTCCACGCCCCACACTGGGCTCTGGCTCCAACTCCCAAACTCCTGAGGGCCTAGACCTTCCACACACAGGGGCTTGGGTTTTACAAATGAGACTGACCTGAGGCTGAAACTTCCTTCTGCCCCTTCATTGCTGTGCAACCTTCTAGAAACTATGAGCCTCTCTGAGCCTCCCTCCTCAGCTGGACGAGTTTGTAGATTTGGGGATTCAATGCAATAGCATGAGAAGAATTCTTGGCTCTGAATAGACACCCAGGGTGGCTGTTTCCCCTCCCCCTTCTGCTGGCCCCTCACCCATGCCCCCCCCCTTCTAAACACCCTGAGGCCCACCCCTCACGTCACTGGGGCTCCAGGAGCCAAGCTGCAGACAGCTGTCATCATTCACTGTCAGCGGCAGCCACAGACTCAGGTCAAATACACATACGTGTTCACATGCAGCTGCCAAGTTGCAAATGAGGAAAGGAAGGCAAGCTTTTCCAAAAACAAAAGCAAATTGTTGCTTTTATTTTTGCCACCATCCAACTCTTGTTATGTTTTGATTTCGGGGCTGCTCCAAGATGCTGGGACAAAAGGCACTATATATAAGCATTATTATGAGACTCAAAGGGGCTCTGAGCAAAACAAAATCCTTTCATCACAAGAGAATCGGAGAGACTTGTTGCCAAATATAGTCACTTCATGGAAAATGCATTTTTCCTTTTTTTCCACACATCATCCCCATCACCACCACCTGCTTTAACGAAACTCATCGCCTATCAATCTATAGAAAACTATTTTTAAACTAGAGGCCTAGTGCGCAGAATTTATACACTCAGTGGGAGTGGGGGTCCCTCAGCCGGGCCTGTGCCCTCTCACTGTCTGGGAGCCCTGGAGGGATGTCCAACTGATGGCTTAGGCTTGTTCTCCATCAGTTGGACATGCTTAGCACTGCTGCAGAGGCAGGAGAGGCTCCTGCCACCGCTGCTGCACTCACCAGCTGTGATCCTGGCTCAGGATTTCTGGCTGAGCGGCACTCTCCCTATGGTAGCGCACAGACCACCAAGGGGCAGCTCCTGAGTTGAGCATCTGCCCCCTGGTGGTCAGTGCACATCATAGCGACCGGTCATTCCGCCATTGGGTCAATTTGCATATTAGCCTTTTATTATATAGACTAGAGGCCCAATGCACAAAATTCATGCAAGAGTAGGTCTTCCTTTCCCTGGCTGCCGGCACCAGCTTCCCTCTGGCACCCAGGATCCGGGCTTCCCTCGCAGCCTCAGCTTTGTCTAGAAGGTCGTCTGGAAGGACATCCGGTCTAATTAGCATATTATGCTTTTATTATTACAGAAGGTAATAACAGTAAACATATTTTATCAGTTACTATGTGGCAGGCCACTTTCTATCTAGTATCTCACTTGGTTTTCCCAGCAATTCTTTGAGGTACACACCATTGTTAACCCATGTTGCAGGAGAGGACATTGAGTCTTGGGGAACTTTGGCAACCTGCCCAAAGTCGTAAGCTAGCAAGTGGTGGAGCAGGGATTGAACTCAGCTGTACCATCCCAGGGATTATGCTCTGCCTTTACGTCAATGGGAATATGGGGTTAAACAATGGAGAGTCACACACGGACCCTGAGCTTCAGAAACCTGGGATCTGGTCATTGAGACCACTGTTTAGCTCAGGCGCAGCGAGGCAGAGGCCTAGAAGACAGTGTGCAGGGGCCATGTTTTGTTTGTAAAGTATTTTATACCCCTCCCCTTCTCCCCATCCATTTCTCTGTGACCTGGAGCTTCTCCCCAGTTCAGGCCACAAAGACGACTCCAGCTCTAAGCCTCAAAGGAGGGCTGCCCCAAGGAGTGTGTGAAGCAGAGAGCAAGGATGGATAGCCTCCGTTTTCAAATTTTAAAATACACCTTTGAAACTCAGGGCGGTAGGAATATAATTCACAGAAGACTTGTGACTCAGAAATCTGGGCTTCTGAGCATGGAAAGCCAAGTTCTGGAAGGAAAAAGCAGAAGTTCCAGCAGACTGCGGCGCTCCATCCGAGACAGGGAGGGGGACGGAAGAGGAAGCCAAGAGGGAAGGTGCCCAGGTGTGTCTGAGAGGCTCTGTGTGTACCCTGCCCTCCTCGCCCTTCCCCCCGATCCCAGGCGGTGGTGGTGGTAGAGCCCCGGATGGGACCCTCTAGGTGTATCTCAGAGAGTACCTCAGGTCTCACCTTGTCCCTAGGCTCTGGGCCGCTTGCCCTGCTCTCAGGAGCCATGGGCTGAATTGTGTTCCCACCCCACCAAGTTCAAAGTTCCTATGTTGAAGTCCTGACCCCCAGTGTCTCAGAATGTGACTGCATTGCAGACAGGGTCATCACAGAGGGGAATATGTCAGAACGGGGCTGTGGGGTGAACCTGCACCCAGTGGGGCTAGCGTCCTCCCGCCAAGAGGACACTAGGACACAGATGCATGCAGAGGGAAGACGGATGAAGACACAGGGAGGAGGCCTCGAAGAAACCAGTCTTCCAACACCTTGACCTTGGGCGTTCAGAGAGAAGGAATGTCTGCGTGCTAAGCCACCCAGGCTGCGGTGTTTTGCTGTCACAGCCTGGTCACGGTGACCAGCATGAGGAGAACAGAGCGGGGTGGCGCTAGGCCCCCAGTCCACCCCCGCCCTCCCCACCATCTCTGCTGGGCACCAGCATTTTGCTGCCACGTGGCTGGGCACCAGGTCAGGGGCCCTTTCTTCTGTCACTCAGTTCAGAGGGCACCTCCTACGAGGCCGCAAGTGTGAACCGTGGGAGAGACATTGGCACAAATGTGCCTTAACATGTTTTTTTGGTTTTCAATTTTATTGATTGATTTATTGATTTCAGAGAGGAAGGGAGAGGAGGAGAGCGATAGAACCATCAATGACGAAAGACAATCATGGATCGGCTGCCTCCTGCACACCCCCCACTAGGGATTGAGCTCACAACCCGGGCAGATGCCCTGACTGGGACTCAAACCCGGGACTCTTCAGTCTGCAGGCCGACGCTCTAGCCACTGAGCCAAACCAGCTAGGGCTTAACATGTTAGCTGGATGGACGGAATTCCTAGAAAGCCGCAAAGGGAACGGGAATGCAAATGTGTGGCACTTGTGCGACAGGAGGGCTTGGGGGACGACTGACTTATGTTACCCTCACCATCAGCCCCGACAGGGAACAGGTCTTCGCCTGCGCTCACGGCTCGTCGGTGACAGGACGGGCTTCCTGCCCAGGGCTGTCTGACCCAGAGCCAGGACAACGCCACCACCTGCCTGTGACACTCCATCAGTGGACACCCCCACGTGACCCCCTGTCTTTTTCTGCCCAGCTGTCTCTGCCTAACACCTTGAGAGAGAATGGATGATCAGCAAGTTGGTAAACCAGACTCAGTTCAGGCAAACAAGCCGCGTGAGTGGCCCCACACAGGTGCGGCCTGACGGCGGCACATTAGCGGCCATTACTGGAAGAAGCTCAGGCTGCAGTCCTCCAGGACATCTGAACTCCTCAGGACCTGCACCGCGCACCAGGGAGCTGAGCTCAGCCAGCATTTTGATAAGCGAACACCTGCGACGGTGGCGTAACGCGCGATTGAACGGAGGTGCCGTGTATCTTCGGGAATTAAAAATATGAACCAAAGGCCAATTGGTGAACCCCTCATTCCTTCTCCTGGCTCTCACTGGCCTCCGCGATAAGGCCTCAGCCGTCTTCACATCTGCCAAGCAGCTTTAAGAGGAGTTAGGATCGCCCTGGCCGGTTTTGCTCAGTGGATGGAGCGTCGGCCTAGGGACTGAAGGGTCCCCGGTTCAATTCCGGTCAAGGGCATGTCTTCGGTTGCAGGCACATCCCCAGTGGGGGTTGTGCAGGAGGCAGCTGATTGATGCTTCTCTCTCATCGATGTTTCTAGCTCTCTATCCCTCTCTCTTCCTCTCTGTAAAAAATCAATAAAATATATTTTTAAAAAAAGAGAGAGAGAGGAGTTAGGACATGTGGCACCGCCCTTCCAGGTACCCACTGGTGCCACTTGGAGTCGATCTGTTTGCCGTTGAACAATGGTTTGCTGAGCACCCACTTCGCCCCCAGGCGCGGTGCTGGCTTCTGAGTGGGGATGAACCTGCCAAGATCGCTGTCTCTAAGGAGGCCACGCCCCGCTGGGGCAGGTGGACACTAAGCGGCAGTTACAGGATGGGGATGGCTGATTGCGTTATGGGAGAGGATGGCTGTCTCCACCCTCAAGTTCCCACGGGAACAGTCCTTTCCACACCCCGGGGAGGGTTATTAGACGTGAATTCTAGCTCTTCCCCCACCCACTCCTCCCAAATAAGTGGCTTGTCTGATTGGAACACTGGGAAACAGCACTCAGAATGGGGCCTGGGGCCTTTCTCTCTCTCTCTCTCTCTCTCTCTCTCTCTCTCTCTCTCTCTCTCTCCATCTCTTTCTCTTTCTCTTTCTCTCTATCTCTCTCTCTATCACTCTATCTCTATCTCTATCTCTATCTCTCTCTATCTCTATCTCTATCTCCATCTCTTTCTCTTTCTCTCTATCTCTCTATCTCTCTATCACTCTATCACTCTCTCTCTATCTCTCTATCTCTATCTCTATTTCTATCTCTATCTCTATCTCTATCTCTATTTCTATCTCTATCTCTATCTCTATCTCTATCTCTATCTCTATCCCTGTCTCTCTCACCTGTTTCTGCCTCCCAGGGTAAGAAAGCTGGGGTCAGGACCAGTCCTGCCTTCCTGACTCAGGACTGGAAGCACAAACCACTCTGCTAAAGCTCACAGGTGTGGGGCAGAGACACCCCCCCCCCCGCACCTGGCTGTGTGTGACTTGCTCAGGGGAGTCAAGTCTCGATCTGAGACGAAAGTCTAAGGAAGCCCATTGGGCCCAGGCCAAGCCACAGTCTCTGATCCAGCTTTATCGATGACCAAGTCGACATGTGGATATTCGTCTACTTGATTCTATGTATTTTGATTTATTTCAAAACTCAAAGGGGAGGAGATGAGTGCTAGTTACTTGGTTTCCTAAACCCCATGAGCCGTGATAGAGGGAAGTAGGAGGAGATGAAGGAGCAAAGAGCGGGGATGGTGAGTGAGGCTGGGCCCTCGAGCGGAGCTCTGAAGGGTGAAAGGACACGGGTCAAGCAGACGAGGGTGGGCAGGGCGTCCCTGGCAGGGAAGAGGCACCGCAGAGGCGCGGAGTGTGAAAGCAGCTTGTGCTTTGGAGAAACTGTGAACAGCTCCCCCACCTCGTGGCCGGCACCTTCTCCGGGGGAGCCTCCTGCTCCGCCTCCTTGCCTCCACCTGCGCCTTTGCTTCTTCAGTTCCTCTGCAACGCTCTCTTCAACCTCACCGGTGTGCCATCTGCCTTCTCCATGCCACCAAGAGCATGCTTGCTCTGCCCCCAGGGACCACGTGCTACTGATTAAAGTGACCGCTGATTTTTTTTTAATTGATTTCAGAGAGGAAGGGAGAGATAGAAACGTCAAGATGAGAGGGAATCATGGATCGGCTGCCTCCTGCACACCCCTCACTGAGGATCGAGCCTGCAACATGGATGGGCTTGTGCCCTGACTGGGAATTGAACTGGGACCTCCTGGTTCTTAGGCCTCAGTCACTGAGCCACGCCAGCCGGGCATGACCACCGCCCTTACCCTGCCGGCCTCTTCACCCCCGTTGCCCATTCCCTTCCCTCCAAGCACGTTCCCTCTGGGCCCCTGTGACCCCGCTGCCCGCCTTCCTTCCCTCCTCTGAAAGCTCCTCTGCAGGGCCTTCCGCCGGCACTTCATCTCCAGTTCCAACCGCTGACTCTTCCAGGCCCTGTTCTCTGTCCTTATGTTCAAATCTACAGGTGGCAGGGGGCAGGGGGCGGGGAGGGAGATGTGGGGGCCGAGAACAGACTGACTCCCCAAGGAGTGCGAGTGCATTTAGAAAAGCAGCCCGAGGTTTCCGTGGCGATGGCGGAGTGGCTTACATCACACTAACCTCCCACCTCCCACCGGACAGCAGCCAAGGGCAGGCAGGGGCCCCAGCAGGTTTGGCTAAGAAGGAGCCGTGCTGAGGGAGACCCACATCCTTCTGACTGTCCCCCCTGAGGCTGCCCCTGGGATCACGGGCTGCACAGCGGCTCGAACTCAAACACAATGTGGCAGTCTCAGCTGGAGGATCCAGTGCGAATGGCCAGAGCGATTGGAACTTGGGGAGGCGGGATCCCAAAACGGGGAGCGACAGGGGCAGCCCTAACACCTGCACCGAAGACCCCTGAAAGCCTTGGCCCATGAGTGAGCTGCACCTGTGCAAGCAAGACCTCAGCAGCCCAAGACCTGACACAGGAGGGCCAGAAGGGCAGGCGGAGATGGCAGTGGCCCCCCTCCAACCCCCCGTCCCCCCACAGGGGAGACCGGGTTGGAGCCTACCAACCTAGCAGAGCTTCATCAACATTCAGGCTGTCCCCCGAAATCCCCAAAGACCAAGATTAAGAGGAAAGGCTATGGCCGAGGATGAGGGAAATGGGGAACTGAGGAGCCACCACACCAGGAGCAGGTCTTGGGTGCACAGGTAGCTAGCGTCAGGCCTGGGATTCAGCTCTGGCCCCAGAGCCCGTGCTCTCCACCACCGCAAGCACGCAGCGCTCTCCTCACCCGCCTTTTCCTGTCTAAAGCGCTCATCCCCGAGCTCAACATCAACGTCATCGCCCATTCAGCTGCCGGCCTCCTGCACGGAAGATCCATAACCAAGGGGCTTGTCCCGGCAGGGCACACAGTCCAGTAACATTTGTTGCGTACAGAGATGAATGGTTTGGGATGGCTAATGCGCCAAGCCTACGCATGTATCACGATGTGTGAATGCATGTTTATTAGTAAAGACGTGTGATTAAACATGCAGTCCTGCCGTATCATTTCACCTCCACCCCCACCTGGCCGCCACACACACACTTTATGACCTGGAGTGAATTAAGTCACCAATCAGCACTCTGGTTTGTGGCTGCGTTTATCTGTGTGCATCTGTTACTGGTTTTTTTGTTTTTTTTAATCCTCACTCACGGATATTTTCCCATTGATTTTTAGAGAGAGGGAACATCAAGGTGAGACAAACACATCGATTGGTCGCCTCCTGCACACGTCCCCACCAGGGCCCAAGCTGGGGAGGAGCCTGCAACCGAGGTACGTGCCCTTGGTCAGAATCGAACCCAGGATCCTTTGATCTGCAGGATCCTTCGATGCTCTATCTACTGAGCCGAGCGAGCTAGGGCTGTTACTGACTATTTTTAATCAGGATCAGGAACTTCTAAGTGCAATGTGAATGACTCGGTATTTTGATGAATCAGCTCAGCAGGGAACATTTCCAGGGATAATTAGACCGGACATAGAGATAGGGTTCACGCTGAGAATGAATGGGGAGGAGGGGGACGAGGGAGAGAGGAAGACAGAGATTCGACCTTTTTGTAGTCAGAAAGGCAGTTGGCGTCCACACTGCAGAACTCACAAACTTTCTGCCTTATCACAAACTTGGTTCGGCAGCTGTTTTAGTTTCCCGTGGCTGCCACAACCAATTACGGCAAACGTGGTGACTTGAAAGAACAGAAATGTCTTCTCTCACAGATCTGAGGGCCAGGGTTCGAGATCAAAGTGTCAGCTGGTCCCGCGCCCTGCAGAGGCTCCGGGGGATCCTTCGGGGCCTCTCCCAGCTCCTGGGGTCCAGCTCATGGCTGCCTCTCTCCAACCTCCGCCTCCACAGGGCCTCCTTCCTGCATGCATCCAGTCTCCCTCTCTCACCCTAACCGGTTTGGCTCAGTGGGCAGAGCGCCGACCCTTGGACTGAAGGGTTCTGGGTTCAGTTCTGGTCAAGGGCACATAACCCAGTTGCAGGCTCGATCCCCAGCCTTGGTTGGGTTTGTAGGTTCGATCCTGGGCCCTGGTTGGGGCATGTGTGGAGGCAACCAATAAATACTAGTACGTCTCTCTCACATCGATGTTTCCCAGTCTCTCTCCCGCCCTTCCACTCTCTTAATAAAACAAAAAAAGTGTCTCCCGGTCTTGCCTTTTTTAAGGACACCGATTATCAGGCTTAAGGCCCATCCTACATCCAGAAGGATCTCACCTCAAAATCCTTACCTGGATTCCATCTACAAAGAGACCTTATTTCCAAAGAAGGTCACAGCCAGAGGTGCAGGGCCTAGGCCTTGGTCATATCTTTTTGGAGACAAATGTAACAGCAGCCATGGCCTGTGGGGCTGCCATAATTCTCTCCTCCCCCCCCCCTTTAAAAAAATATATTTTATTGATTTTTTTACAGAGAAGAAGGGAGAGGGATACAGTTAGAAACATTGAGGAGAGAGAAACATCAATCAGCTGCCTCCTGCACGCCCCCTACTGGGGATAAGCCCACAACCAAGGTACATGCCCTGAATCAAACCTGGGACCTTTCAGTCCGCAGGCCGACGCTCTATCCACTGAGCCAAACCAGTTAGGACCGTAATCCCCTTTAATGGAACTAAAAGAGCAGGCCGCGCTGACAACCTCTCACTGCCCCCAGGTGTTGCCAGCATGTGTCCTTCCTAACCTGGAGCCTGCTCTGGCCCATGCCCAGCCTTCCTGCAAGGTCCCCGCTCTCCAGAGAAGGACACAGAAGTCTGAAAAGATGACATCGGCTGCACAAGGTCACACACAGGGAGGAGTCGAGGCTGACCAGGGGAGAGTCCAGGCCATCCCACTCACCGGAAACACTCCCACTGTTGGAGAGCCCACACTGTATTCTTAAACTCATTTGTTGACATACAAACGCTTCCTGAGGTTTCCAAGGAAACCCATTTCATAGACCTGTGTATTATATCACCTTCTTCTAGACATAAGAAGGGGAGGGGAGGTGCCTGTGGGGAGAGAGGCGATAAAGGCGAGCTCTGATACGAAGGCAGATTTACAAATTGAGAAACATGCCTAGAGAGGTTAAGTGACTTGGCCAAGAGTGCACAGCAGACTGGGCGCATCGGATCAGAAATCTGCATAGGGAAACTTGGAAGGCAGCAGCCAACCTGAAATATCCCAAACTGGCTGTGCAGAGGGCTGCTGTGGGCAGAAGCAAGTTGAATTAGCAACGCCCTCGTCAGGCACGGCCAAGGGGCTCCCCTGAGTCAGTCCCTCCCAGGAGGCCGCCCTCGCGCAGTTCCAAGAAGAGAGTTAGGGGCCCGGAGCTGCGGGAAAGAGGCCGAGCTTCGGCAGCAGGCCTGCCACGAAAGGCTCCAGTGACCTTGAGCAAGTTCCTTCTCCCTCTGAGCCCCAGTCTCCTTTCACTTTTCCCTTTTTTAAATCCTCACCGGAGGATATGTTTCTTCATCGATTTCAGAGAGAGAGGAAGGGGGAGGGGGAGAGAGAGAAACCTCAGTGAAAGATAAAACATCGATACGAGAAACGTCGATCGGTTGCCTCCCAAACACGCCCGGACCAGGGGTCGAACCTGAAACCTGAGTATGTGCCCTGACTGGAATTGAATGATACTCTAACCACTGGGCAACACCTGTCCAGGGCTCCTTTAACTTTTGAAGCAAAAAAAAAAAAAAAAAGAGTTGTACTTTATAATCTCAAAAGTGCCTGTAGCTCTGAGCATGTATTATTCAGAAGCTCCTGCCGTTTGGGCAAGCCGCAGGGCCAGCGAGAGCCAGTTCAAACCCAAAGGATCCCTGTGCTGCCTCTGCCTGCACTCTTCCTCCTCCTCTATCAGCAGCTCCCACTTTTCCATGGGAACCGTCCCCCAACTTTCACTCTACAGCTGGAGGGGCTCACCCTACTCCCGCCTCTGCCCCAGAGTGGGCATGTGACCCAGGCCTGGCCAATCAGTGTGGTTTGTACCCTGAAAATGGCGATTGGTTCAGGGATAGACTTGTCCTCTGATCGGAGCCAATGGGATTCAATCCAGCGGCTTTTGTGAAAAGGACTGGGAGAAAGAAGTTCTTATGCTGAGAACATGAAAATGGGAACCTGGGCCAAAGGGAGGGAAGATGAAGGGAGAGCCCGGCTGACCTCGATATCAAGAGGCCATAACCCCTGGATGCACCCTTACCTGAACCCCGAACGCTTCTGAAATTTTAGTTACACGAGACATGATAGTCCTCCCCCCCACACACACACCCTTTTCTTTTGCTTAAGCCACTTTCCATTCTCACTTGCAACTAAACATTCCCTGGTTGTTTCAAAAGCCCTCATTTTAAGGATGAGGAAATGGAAACCCAGAGTGGAAAAATAGCCTTTTCATATAATCTGACAGCAGAAAGCACTTCAGAGCCCATCAAGTCCAATTCCCACTATTTACAGATAAAGAAACCAGTGTCCAGAATAAGATGGAACTTGTTATGTGTATACAATACACAAACACACACACACACCTGGCAGTACCGGTCGCCTTATTACAATGCTGAGAAACCCTATTTATCATCAAACATTTCATACATCCCATTACACGTGCGAGAATTATTATCTAGCCTGGTGCGGTGAGATGCTTTTCCCATAATGGAATTTCACTCTGGAAGCGTATTTTGGCATTAAAAGGTTCCACTTTAGAATGTCGATGGTTCAATCTGTGATCTAAAAGGCACTTAAATGCTTTGAACAAGAGGCATAAAAAGCTTTTATTGCAAAAGCCTTGCTGGATCTACCCACTCCGCCATTGATCCTTTCCCCCAGAAGGCTGCTCTGGGAGTAGCCGACGCAGCGGCAAACCCCAGGAGCCAGGCCGGACCTCCAGCCAGCGAGTCAGACACATTTCATAAGCCTGTGCTTCCCCTGTGCCCTTTGGCAGATGCCGAAACCAAACTGGATGGGCTGCAAGAAAGACAGCTGAGCCCTAGCAGGTTTGGCTCAGTGGATAGAGCGTCAGCCTGTGGACTGAAGGGTCCCGGGTTCAACTCCGGTCAAGGGCATGCACCTCGGTTGCAGGCTCGACCCCTGGCCCTGGTCAGGGCTCGTGTGGGAGGCAACCTCTCACATCGATGTTATTCTCTCTCCCTCTCTCTTCCTCTCTGAAATCAATAAAATATATTAAAACAAAACAAAAAGAGGGTTTTATAAAAAAAAGGCAGAAAGACAGCCAAAATGGGGCTGAATTCTGACCCCCTCGTGACTGCAGTGCAACCCTTGGTTGGGTCACTTCACCTATTCAGGTCCCACTGAGGGAAGTGGGGTAGTGGGTAGAACCCCACTTACAGCTCAGCCCTCTGACTCTCGTTTTTCCCTAGGCCAGCCATTCACTTCTCTAACCTCCTCCTCCTGCTCACCGTGAAGGCCATTTGCCACCTGAAAATGCCACTGAGTCGTCCTGGTCACTCGCATTGTGCTGGACCACCACTGCCTCCATCCGAAGGTCCGTGTGACCTTGCAGCTCAGTCACCTGCTAAGGAAAAGAGGGTACGCTTGGCCCCTCTTGGTCACTGGCCCGCCCTTTGCCAATAGCTGAGGGGCAAGGCTGTTTGGTCCACTGTCTGCCTGGTTCACGGGGCTCACAGCAGGAGCAGCCCCTGAAAAGGGTGGCGGGCAGAGCAGCAGTGACACGTAAAATGAAGACATGATGTTTCCCAATGACCTCGCCAGAGTTCCCGAGGGAAACCCGTGTGGGAAGCTTTGAATGAGCTTTAAAGGTTCAAGATGGCAGCACATTGTCAAACTTCCCACCAAGAGGTGGCACTCCCTTCCCGCCCCCCGCCCCCACCCCTCTGCCCTCCGTCTGGGACTTGCCTGGTGACTGCTTGTCCAATAGCACGGGCAGAAGGGACGCTGGAGTTGCTGCCCAGCCTTGGAACCCGCCCTCTCGGGGGGAGCCACCTGCCCAGGTCCCCCGGGAGCACCTCGCTGTGAAGCCGGAGTGGCCACATGGGGAGTGTGTACGGGGAGCCAGAAGCCCACGGCCCCAGCTGTTCCAGTCGCCCAGCCCAGTCATCGACATGTGCATGCAGACCCATCATGGACCATCCGGCCTAGCAAACAGCGTAGGGAAGAAGCGAGGGCCAGGGCCAGCAGCCGGATCCAGGCTCCCCCATCGCAGCTGCGGCTGGGCTGCTCGGCCACCTCCAGGTCAAACCATCCGAGCTCCGGCCACGCCACTGGGGAGCAGAGACGGGCTGCCTCGCATCCCTGCCCAGTGCCTAGCCCACAACACCGTGCACAGAGTTAAATGGCTGCTGCCGTATGTCACTAAGGGGTTTTGGACACAGCAAGACGTAAACAGAACAGGAGACAATCTCCAAGCATCAAATCTAGTAACAAAAATGTTCTGTGAAGGTAAGAAGTAGTGCCACATGCGCGCACACACATGCACACATACACACGTGCACACACATACACATGCACACACGCCCACACCACGCACACGCACACACACTTCTCAGACACATCTACTGCATCATTCATTCCCACCCTGTCTCCTGCCCCAGCGTGTGTCATGTCCCAGCCACAGTTCTGATGACATAGGGCCCGTGGCCCATACGGGAAGGAACACGGCATAAATATGGGGAACATCGCTAGTGGTGGGTTTCATTAACAAACGAGAACTTAACGCCATTCCAGGTGCCAAGCAATAGCGCCATGTCAGCCGGTGTTTCATTCCCACTGCAAAGTCATCGCTACCGCCACTGCTCGTGTCCCTGGGCCACATCTGAGACCGCGCTCCCTCGCCAGCAAACCCTCTCTCTGAGGAAGGTGTGTGGGGCGTTCCTCTCCTCCTGAGGCCCACCCTCCACCCAGAACAGCCCAAGACAAAGCTCAGCCTTACCTGGATCTCCGGAGTGGGGCTAACACACGCCTTGGGGCGGGGAGGCCATGCTGCAGAGGAGAGAAGGACAGTCTGGGAGGCCCCGGAGTGCGCTGGCGAGGCCACTGGGAGGCCCGGCCCGCGCGGGAGCACAGACCCCCTCCCATGCCGGCTCTGCGCAGCTGGGCGTCTGTAGCAGCAGCACAGTTTCTGTCTCAGGGGTATTGTGAGACCACGGAGAGGCAGTGACCTGCACGCTCTGGGGAAGGAGCCTGGAGACCAGCCAAAGGGGTGTGAGGAGTTGAGTTGTGTGTCCCCGAAATTCATATGTTGAAGTCCTAACTCCCAGGATACCTCAAAAGGTGGCCTTTTTAGTAATCGGATCATCGTAGGTGTCATTTGTCAAGGGAGGTCATACTGGAGTGGGATGGACCCCTACTCCAGTGTGACCAGAGTCCTTACAAAGGGGGACATCTGGGCCCTGGCTGGTTTGGCTCAGTGAATAAAGAGAGCATCTGCCCATGGACTGAAGGGTCCTGGGTTCGATTCCTGTCAAGGGCTTGTAACTTGGTTGCAGGCTCCCCAACCCTGGTCGGAATGCATGCAGGAGGCAACCAATTGATGTGTCTCTTTCACGTCGATGTTTGTCTGTGTCTCTCCCTCTCCCGCCCACCCTCTCTAACCACCAATGGAAAAATACCCTCGGGTGAGGATTAACTAACTAACTGACTAACTAACTAAATAGAGAGGGACATCTGGGCACAGGCACGCAAAGAGCAGAGTGAGGCTGTCACAGCCAAGGAATGACCAGTGGCCGGGAGCCAGGCTGGGACAGACCTTCCCGGGGCTTTCAGGGGGCGCGGGCCCTGTGACGCCTTGACCTCTAACCTGCCCCCCAGAGCTGGGAGAGAACACAGTCCTGCTGGCTAAGCCACTCAGTTACTGGCCCAAGAAAACACATGGGGTCATTCGTCTCACATACATGCGCTGGGCCTCAGACCCAGACGAATAAGACCTGGTCCTTCCTGGCACTCGGGAGCCTTCTGGAGAGAAAAGGATCACGCTGGGCTCACAATAAAGGCAGAAAAGAGGCTCCCGACAGCCGCGGGGCCGGGGGGGGGGGGGGGGACGCTCTGAGAGTGGCTCTAGGTCTGGGTGACTTCCAGGGCCGTGGGGGACACGGTCCTCCTGTGCTGAGTGCCGCCGGCCGCCACGGGCCCCCTGACAGGCTCTGGCACTCAACACGTGCGCCCATCTCAAGATGAGAATCCTTCTCCACACGGGGTTCCAGTGGGCGGAAGAGCAGCTGGAGAAGGTCAGCGAGGCCCTTCTATGCCCTCCCTATGAGCCCACGGGCCAGACAAGAAATGCCTTTTCTTGGACTCTACGTCCACCAGGGTCCAGGTCAGAGCCTGGCACCTCGTAGGTTCTCTGAAAATGTTCACTGAATTGAGATGAGAGCAAAATTGAACCCCAGCCCAACCCGTTCCCGGGGCCATGGAGACAGCTGTGACTCACCTGCTCCTTCACATCTGGCAGTGGACCTACCCATCAGGTCTACCCATCTGTGGCCTATGCCATGGGTCAGAGGTGGCGGGGGAGGAGTTGGCATCATAGAAAATGGCAGCCAATTGGGCATGTGATCCAAACAGAGCCAATGAGTCCCTTCCTTCAAGGATTTGGAATTGAGGAGATGGGGCAAAGAGATGATGAAAGAGAGGCAGATGGATCCTAAGATAGCCCAAGACAGAGAGAGAGAGAGAGAGAGAGAGAGAGAGAGAGAGAGAGAGAGAATTGGACAGCCTTTGTCCTTGGTTCTAGTCGCTTCCGGAGGCTGGCAAAGCTCACAGGAGTCAAAGATTCCTTTTATTTCTGCCCCCAACTCCAATCCATGAGCCTCCTGGGAAAGAACAGTAAGGGCACTCCTCCACAGGTGCCTGGCGGGTTATTTTACGAGGACACAATGGAAAACAAGAGAAATCTTGGCAAACTTGAAGGAGAGTAATTGCCGCCGACAGGCTTCCTTTCGGCACACAGGCAAGCGCTGGGTTAGTCCCACGCGTTCCTGTAATCAGCCTGCCAATCACACTTTGAAATATTTCATTTTTGACATAATTACAGTCGAATACCCACAACCCATCAATAATATGGATAAGGCAAGATTGATATTGTGTTTCCGAATGGGACCTGACAGCGCCACGGGGGCTTTTGTTCGCAGGGAGAAGGAGGGGGCGGGTGGATCTCCCTCCCCTGTTGTGACTGGGTGCCAGGCGACTGTCTGGCCTGTCACTCAGCAGAGGCTGGAGAGCCCCACTGGCTGGAACCGTAATGGGGGCTTTTCAATGATCCCAGCCTCCTAGCTGTTCTCCTCGTCGAGTAACGCATTCAAAATGCATGCTCTAAGCTGGGGCACTGTGCGGAGACATATTGTGACGTGGACGCCGGTTGTGAATGCCCTTCTGTGTTCACGTTCCTCATTTTCCTCCTTCGTCCCTTGCTGTCCATCCGTGTATTCATGTCTATTGCTCCCAAAAGGAGAAAGACTTCCCACTTTCCCAGGCAGTTCGGCCACGACCACCCTCGCCAACACCCGCAACTTTTTGTCTTTTCGTGTCGAGGTAGAGCTGGGCTTTTGTTCCCAGCAGTGAGCCTAAGCCCCAGACAGACCCCAGGCTAACTATTCGCATCCAGGATTCTGTTCTTTCAGGAGAAACTCCTCTATCCACTTAGTCGAAGCGTGTACTTAAACCTTGTTTCTAGAAGCATCTCTTAATACGGACATAGTGTTGGGCACGTCTGACTAACAAAAGTGGACTTGAACTAGCTCAAAAGCAGTCCCCAGGGCTGTAGGACGGAGGCTCAGGTGAGTCAGCTTTGTGACTTGGAAGTGGCTACAACCTCAACTGGCTTTGCACGCCATTGAACGCCCACCCTGGGAATCACACCCTTCTCAGCGAGGCAGGACACCTGCAAACCGCCTCTGGCACCCATACCTTGATCTCGCTTTTGTGGCCTCTGGACTGGGAGACCATCCAGTCTTACCGTGCAAGCCTTCCAGTTTGTGATGAAAACCCGAACTGACTGATGGGCCCAGTCAGGCAGATCACTGAATTAACCAGAACCTTCATTCCCAACCACCCCTCCACTCCTGGTTAGTCAAGGCTGACCTGTGTAGGCTGGAAGAGATGTCTTACATCATTTTATACAGGCACCTCGGGGAGAACAAATAAATAATAGAAACGAGAAAGAGGCATAACTACAGACAGAGGAGTTTTTCAAAATGTAATTCATTAAAATGGTAGCTTATATTAAGTAGATGTGGAGTCTGTGGGTGTAGCAAGAACCCACAGTACCCCGGCCGGCGTGGCTCAGTGGTTGAGCATCAACCTATGAACCAGGAGATAGTGGTTTCATTCCCAGTCAAGGGCACATGCCCAGGTTGCAGGCTTGAGCCCCAGTGTGAAGTGTAGGAGGCAGCTGAGCAATGATTCTCTGTCATCACAGATGTTTCCATCTCTCTCTCTTTCTCTCCCTCTCTCTCTCCCTCTCCCTCTCCTTTCCTCTCTGAAATCAATAAAAATATATTTTCAAAAACCCACAATAAGTAGCTTAAACAAAACAGAAGTCAACTTTTCCTTTGCACAACTGTTCATTGCTGGCATGGCGGCCTCACAGCCCTGAGGACTCAGGCTCTGTCTGCTCTGTTGACCCGCCATCCCAGCTTGCTGCCAGCGGACTCCCCTCTGGGCTCCCCTTCCGGCCAGCACGTGGAGGGAAGAAGAGGGACACTCATGTGTAAAAGCATGTGTCAGACGTTGCACACAAACATCCCTGCTGCCTGAATTCAGAAAATTTTCCAGCCTGGACTTTGGAACTCGGCCACCTCTGGCCACGAGAGAAGCTGGAGAAACCTTGCGTTGCAGGCATGTATGCCCAGCTACAGTCCAGGCTCCTCTTTCCTTAGAAAAAGAAGGGGACAGATATTGTGGACAATTAGCTGTTTCTGCCAAAGGAGCTAAAGATCTGCCTCTAAGAAATCACCATGCCAGATGGTTTTAAGAACAAATTCTCCCAAGTCTTTAAAAAAAAAAAGATAGTTTCATAATATATCAACTTTCCTAGAGCATGGAAAACGGCAGACAGCTTCCTGACTCACCCTTTCAGGTTGACATGGCCCTGATACTAAAAACAAGACAGGTGCACACATAAAAACCATAGGTCCATTTCATCCACAAATACAGAAGCAGATCCTAAATAAAACATGATCAGCAGTCTGTTAAGGGAATGTTGCAACTTGATCCAGGTAGTCAAATCCTAGAAATGCACATATGGTTCTAGTCCCCATGATCTATTCTCTCCCCATATTTTTTCAACTGTAGCCAACCCAAGCTTTTCCTGGCAGTCTGACCACTGAGCCAGAGACTACATTTCCCAGCCTTCCTTGCAGTGGGTTGTGATCAGGTGATTATGTTTAAGCCAACGGGATACGAACAGAAATGACACCTACCATTGCCAGGTCATTGCTCTAAAGAGGAAGCTGTTTACCCTAGACATCCCTTTCCTGCTTCCTGCTGGCTGGAATATGCAAGAGTAGAGCAAGCTGGCAGAGAATGGTAGGCCCAGCTTTGGATTGCTTACCCTGGGCTATCACTGTGAATTCTTACGTAAACGAGAAATTAGCTTCTATATTATCCAAGCCATTGCATTTTGGAGTATCTTTGCCAGTACCATTCAGCCTATGTCCTAATTAGCACACTGATATTATAGTTACCAGAAATCACTACAACAAATTTCCAGTGATGAATCATAGAAACGGTCTCATTAAAGTCTGGAACAGGAAAAGGATACCTGCTATCTTCTTTATTACTCAACATCTCACTGGATGTCCTACCCAAAGCAATTAGGTGAAAATAAGAGAATAAATACTAGGAAGAAATTTAAATTTGTATTATGGGTAGGTTATCATTATCTGCTTTCCTACTGAAAAAGTACTAAAAATAATAAGAGATTTCAATAATTGGCTTGACTATGAACCACATACTGACATCTCACACACGATGGTGCTCCTGTAAGGTTATAACAGAGCTGAAAAATTCCTTTTGCCAAGGGACTTCACAGCTGTCCTACAGTCATAGCACAGTGCATTACAGATTCGTTCCTCTGACAACCTAAGTCCTGTGCTTGAAGGCCTCCAGGGCCAGAGAGAGCATTGTCCTCCTAAATCCACCCACCCACCCACCCACCCATCCATCCATCCATCCACACACCCACCCATCCACTCACCCACCCATCCACCCACCCACACACCCATCCATCCACCCACCCACC
>PVJC01024982.1:0-25091 GCA_004026665.1 Murina feae | reverse complement strand
CAATCAGTGCTGAGGATCAAACCTGCAGCTAGGAAGGAAACCTGCAACCCTTCCCCCTCCACTCTAACACCGAGCCCTCTGGCCACAGCCTCCCAACGACTTTCTAATTCATCAATCTCTGGATCTGATTTATAGTTCATCTTGTCTTTTGCATGTTTTTTATTTTGTTTTGATAGCTACACTTTTTTGTTCCAATATATATTTGGGTGTTCTCTATACCCACCTGGTTTTGTTTCATTTATGTCTCTTACTCATTACTAATGGACTTCATACTTTGGGTTATGCCTTTGAATATTCTAGACATAATTATTTTAAAGTTTTTGTAAGACTGGTTCAGAAAAGTAATCATATCTGTAGCCATTTCAGGTTTTGTAGGATGTCTTCTTTATTATTAGATTTGGAGAGAGAGAGAGAGAGAGAGAGAGAGAGAGAGAGAGAGAGAGAGAGTTTTTCTCATCCTGTTTGTCTAGCAGGTTGGGGCTTTGCAGATGCCTCCATCTGATCCTCCTTTGTGGCTCCTTACAGCACCAGGTGAAATTTGTTCTGCGGTGATGTTGAGCTATCACAGATCCAGTCCTGGGCAGCAGGTGGCTGGCTCAGTTCCTGATCAGGAAGTTGAGTCTACAGCCTGCCTTCTAAAGCCAAGAATATCCTGTGTGTTTCAGGAAGTGAGTTGATAATTGCTTTTGCTTAATAGACCCTTTTCTGTAGAGGGAGGAACCCTATTCCAGCCTTTGGCTTAACACAATGAGTCTGGTTCTGATCTACTATTGTGTATGCAGTACTTTTAGTTCCCATTGCATAGTAGTAGGAGCCAAAATTCAAATTGCTACTATATGCTTGCAGACTTGGAACATGACAGACCTGTGGCTTAAACCCACTCACCACTTTGTAATTCATTGCCATCTCTGGTCAATGGAGATGTTTACCATTTTCCTCTCTCTTTTGCTATTTGATTAATCATTGCAATTTGGAGCAAAGGAGGTAGATCAAAGCATTCATCTTTGATGCTTCATCTTGATTGGAAGTCCATTCTATACGGTAACATTTTCCATTTTGTTTTAAAATCCATTTAATTTTAG
The DNA here is from genome assembly GCA_004026665.1 of Murina feae. NCBI lineage: Eukaryota > Metazoa > Chordata > Mammalia > Chiroptera > Vespertilionidae > Murina > Murina feae. The sequence goes on along the minus strand of PVJC01024982.1, from coordinate 24,009 downwards.
TTTCAGAAAGCTACATGTTGAAGCTATATAACTACATACTTAAAATAATATATTTTATTAAATAATTGTACTTGTATTTCTTATAGAAAAAATGTCCAAAACTTATATGCATTTGTTTTGTTTTAGTGAAAATGAAGCAACTTGCATGTCTGTTGTTTTTGACCGGGATTTCCATGGCACCTCCCCTAGCAAAACCATCTAAAAAATTCTATGATTCAACTGCAGAACTGGATGGAGAAAGTGCACCGTCTATTTGTTGATGGAAGTCAGGCAGTGACTTGGGGATCCCTGTGAAACAGTCTTGGCTTTGAGTCCCACCACCACTGATTACTAGTTGTATGACTGAGCAGGTTATACAAACACATACGCCTCTTTTTCCTCATTGTAAATGTATTTGTCATAATAGAAACTAATAGTATTGTTTGAGGATCAAATGATATCATATATCTGATGTGCTTACACACAGCACATGGTACATAGTAAGTGCCCAATGAACAGTTAACCACTATTATCATTATGGTTAAATCAGGAGTATATGTGTCAATTAGTTTTGACAAATAAAACAACCAAATCATGAGGTTAGGATATAGATGGAAAGCTCATCTGAAAAAAATGACAGTCAAGCAAACTCTCTGTTTTACTATGTGTCACGTGTAGTTTAAACAATGAAGACCACATTGATCTCTACTGCATGAACAATAACCATCATAATGTGTTTTATGAAGAAAATTAGACTAAATTGAGTTTTCTAGAATTAAAAAAAAATTTTAAATTGATTTCAGAGAGGAAGGGACAGGGAAAGAGATATATAAACATCAATGATGAGAGAGAATCATTGATCAGCTGCTTCCTGCATGACCCCTTCTGGGGATGGAGCCTGCAACCTGGGCTTGTGCCCTGATCGGGAATTGAACTGTGACCTCCTGGTTCATAGGTTGATGCTCAACCACTGAGCCACACTGGTTGGACCAGATTGGTAATTTTAACGAAACTTGCCCTCGCCCTCAGTGGCCAAAATATCTCCTTCAAATTCTTCATAGCTGTGAATCAAAATCTTGCCAGGAAAGAATTTGCCTTCCATGACACTAAAAAGTTAGCATCTCAATGTTTTCTTACTCTTCTGTTTTCACCAGTAGTTTCTATTAATAAAGAGAGAGTTATTTCTTCCCTCCTAAGTCAAAAAAATTCCAACAAACTGAAGGATGATGTCAGTTTGAGAAGAACAATTCAACTACGGGATGACGCAATGCCTATAAATATTGTCCTATTAGACAAGGGCTCAGTGGCTTATGTGGCCTAGTTAAACAGAGCTAACCTGCTTGGGCCCTTGGCTCACAAAGCCAAGAACCTAGGGACTCAATACAATCCCAGGAGACTCAACTTTAAAGGCACCTTATTTGACTTGCTCTTAAAAATAGCGCACCATATTTTTATGTGTGTTAGTTGGCAGATGCACCGACTAAGGGGGTTGGTCTGTCTGCCTTGTTTAGCACAACACCTTTTGTTAATGGATGTAGGAAGTAAGTGTGCTAAAATAAGGCATTGATGAGTATGTGAAAGCTTGTCACTTGTTCACAGAGTAATGAGATAGCTGTAGGGGAAAGGAGAGGTCAAAGCAGGGTTTCCACTCAAGAGAAAAAGGTTGTATCTCTAAAGCTGAACTCCTACTGTATTGGGAATAAGTGTCAATGTTTGAATGTATGACACCTTTTTTTTTTTCTTCCAGTTTTTGTTGTTGTTGTTGTTAATCCTCACCCCAGGACATTTTTCCATTGATTTTTAGAGAGAGTGGAAGTGAGGGGGAGAGACACACAAAGAAAAACGTCAATGTGAGAGAGACACATCGATTGGTTGCCTCTTGAATGTGCCCTGACCAGGCCTGGGGATTAGATCTGCAACTGAGTGGAATTGAATCCAGGACCATTTAGTCCTGAGCTAATGCTCTACCCACTGAGCCACACCGGCCAGGGCTTTTTCCAGGTTTATTGAAAAAATAATTGACAGGCATCATGGTATAAGTTAAGACGCATAGCATGATAGTTTGATTTACATATGTTGTGAAATGATTACTGCAATAGGTTCAGCTAACATCAAACTTCTTATATAGATAAAATAAAATGTTCTCCTTGTGATGGGAACTCTCAGGATTTACTCTCTTTTTTAAAAAAAAATGTTTTTATTGATTTCAGAGAGAGGAAGGGAGAGGAAGAGGGATGGAGACATCAATGATGAGAATCATTGATTGGCTGCCTCCTGCACGCCCCTTACTGGGAATCAAGCCTGCAACCCGGGATTGAACCATGACCTCTTGGTTCACAGATTGGTACTCAACCACTGAGCCACACTAGCCAGGCAGGATTTACTCTCTTAACAATGAATTGGTACAGCTGCTGTGGAAACAGTATGGGGGTTTCTCAAAAAATTAAAAATGGAACTACCTTATGACCCAGCAATCCCACTTCTGAGTATTTATTCCAAAGAAATCAGGATCTCAAAGAGATATTAGCACTCCCATGTTTACTAAAGCACTGTTCACAATAGCTAAGACATGGACACAACCTTAGTGTCTATCAACAGATGAATGGATAAAGGAAATGTGATATGTAAATATATATGCACACTGGAATGCCATTCTGCCTAAAACAAGAAGGTAGTTGTGCTAGATGCAACAACATGGGTGAACCTTGAGAACATTATGCTATGGGAAATAAGCCAGTCACACAGAGATGAATCCTTCATGATTCCACTTAAACGAGATATCAAAAACAGTCAAATTCATAGAATCAAAGGGTGGAATGGTGGTTGCCAGAGGCTGGGTGAAGGGGGAAATGGGGCGTTACTAATCAATGGGTATAAAATTTCAGTTAAGCAAGATGACTAAGTTGGAGAGATCTGCTGCACAACATTGTACCTGAAATGAACAGTACTGTATTGCACACTTAAAAACATTTGTTGAGTGCAGGTATCATGTTAAATGTTCTTACTGGAATACAATACGATTCATTTCAGTACAATACAATACAACAGAGAAAACAGAGAAGGGAGCCAGACAGAGCACACTCACTGGAGAATCAGGAGGACTACGCAAGTTTGTAAATTCCATTTTCGAACGGAATCTTTCTGTGGTCTGACGTTCCCAATCTTCATGTCTTTGCTCAGACTCTTTCCTCATCTTTAGATTCTCTTCCACCATCTCTAAAGGTCTGAATTCTTCCCGTGTCTCAACTGGAAGTAATCCTTCTCAAACCAATGTCTGCTTCTCTTTATTGATTCTGTTCAATGTCTGCGTCTCTTTATTGATTCTGTTCACTCTCTGCTTCATGTTACAGTTATTTGCACGCTCATATATATGTTCCAGGGTCCGTGTGATCTGGTGGCTAGGAAACAGCTTCCTGCTCTGTGGTCTAGATCCTCAGTGAGCTTCCTGAAGAAGATGATGATTATGATAGAGAGGAGAGGCTGAAGAGGATCATGAGGCTGATGACAGCCCATCAGAGTGGAGCAAATATAACTTTGCAAGTAGATTGTTCTTAGTCTGAACTTAACCCTGCCATTTGCTAATTGTGTAGCACTTGGCAAGTTCCCCAAGATGACCGAGCAAAGTTATTTTGAGAATGAAATAAATTAAGTGACATTTAGATGTGCTCTATTCTAGAGTACACAATAGATACTCCAGAAATAGTAAATTCTGTTTTATTTTCTGTCTCCCCCTTACCCAGTCCACTGTGGTTCACCCTTTCGAAAGAGCTTCCAGCGTCAATGTACCAGCTAGGATTCTTTCAGTTGCAAGTGACCAGAGCCCAGCTTAAAAACAAACAAATAAACAAACAAAGCAGAACATCTGGCTCATGTAACTGCAATGGCAAAGCAAGGCTTGATCCAGGGCTCAAATGATGTGATCAGAACTCAGTTGTTCTTCCTTCATTTCTTAGCTGTGCTTCCTCTGTGATAGTTCACTTAGGCAGGCTCTGCCTTCCCATGGTAGATAGCCACTAACGCTCCCATTTATGTCCTCAGCAACCTTGGAGGAAGGCAAGCACCTTTTGCTTAGATGCTCCAGCCGAAGTCCTAGAATTTCATTCAGTTGGTTTTCATTGTCCTGGCTTAGCTCACATGCCCATCCCTGAACCAACTCTGTGGCCTGGGGAACTAATGCCCTGAGTGGCCACCCAGCCAGAGTCTCCTATTTCCTTTGAGCTGAGAGTGACAATAACCCACACAAAGCACATGCACCAAGGAGAGGGAAGAGATTTCTTAAGGAAAATCATGGGTCTGTGACCAGAAGCAAGTGATCAAGTGACAGGCAGGCAGAACAAACAGGCATCTGCCATGTACATGGCCGCAGTGAAGCTAGGCACACCCGGAGCAAACTTCTGTTCTGCTTTGTGGAATTCCTAAATGCTCAGCGGAGCCATACAGATGCCACCACACCTCAGTAGTCTTGGGTTTTCTTATTACTTCCCCAGTGTCTATTTATGTCCTCAGCAACCTTGGAGGAAGGCAAGGATGTGCATGTGGGAGGTCCTAGTGAGCTAAGTCTAAGAACACGGTAGTTCTCTCAGTGTCCTGGAAGGACAGAGATGGCATACTCAAAGGGGCTGAACAGAAGGATGTTTACGAAGATGTGAGCAGACTTGGCCAACATGGGGTAATGAAGCTCCTAGTGTCTAGCACGAAGCAGCAAGGAGAAGGAAGGCAATTACCAGAGTCCAGGGAGAACTGAACTTGGGAAAAAGGGGCTACTGATGGGAGCCACGGCCTAGGAGGAGCACAACAACGCATGATCCAAGGTAAGCTGGGAGGGAGCAGGGGGGGTAAATAGCTCAGCCTCTTTCTACTCCCACCCTCCCCCTCCATTCTCACGCTGGTCCTTCCCATTGGCCAAATCCAACCAGAAGCCAGAGGGCAAGGTTGCCCAGGTGAGATAGTCCACAGAGCAGGGCAGAGAATGGAGACTAGTCAGCAAGACCCTACTGTTCTGCAAGGTTTATTCTCTGGGAGGAAAGTGTAGTGTGTTAGACGCTTGGCCCATGATCAGTGCAGTTGGGGGGTGGGGTGTTTAGTCAGCGTCTGGATAAATTCTGATTTATTCTCTTTGCTTTTGGAAATGTAATAATCTCTCCATCAAAGCTCCATCTATCTGCCAAAATAATGCATGTCCTTTTGTACAAATGAAAGAATTACTGCTATTATGCAAACACTGAAAGAGTACCACATTTGCATGCAAAGGGGAAAAAAGAAAAATCCTACTTGCAATAAAATTAATTATACCAATGTGGCAAAAAGACACATGAGTATCCATTTAGCACTTGAACAGGAGCAGGGCTAACTTTCCTTGCCAGCCCTGATGAAATAACGGAAGCCAAAAAGAAAATCCTCTGAAAACGGCGGCCTAGATAAAATAAGCAGGAATTGGGAATTTCTGGCCATTTTAAGACTCCTCCTCAACAGAAACAAAGGAGTGAAACAAAGGTTTTTACAAATACTAATCATGAATATTAATGTTCTATTGCTGATGCCCGAACCAAGCTCCTCATTAAAATGGCCTTTTGGCGGAGAAGTGTTAGCATGCAGGACTGGTGTGAGGTGCCGTGGAGAACGTGCTTCGCATCTGAAACCAGAAGGAAGGTAGATGCATTCGGTTCAGCACCTGCCAGATGTTGACCATGAGGAATTGGAGCTTTGAAAAGAAGGCCAAGGAGTCACATATTCTGAAGGGAAAATTGAACTGTCACCTGAGGGGCAGTTAATGCTTCCTTGCATCCCAGGCTCCTCGTGTTCTATGGATGCTGTTGGTTTGCTTGTCTGTCTGCCCAGCTGGATCAAGAGTTTCCAAGGAGGCAGGACCTGTGTCTGCCTGGGTCTCACTCATCCTGTGTCTTCAGTGCTTGGTACAGAGTAAGAACTCAATAAATGTTGAGTAGAGAGATATGGTAATGAATGAACCACAGAATCTTAGACGAAGTTGCCTCAGAAATCACTGATTTCAATGGTTCCAAAAGAAGAAAGTGCATTTGGAGTGAGGGATTGGGCAGTGGTGGGGAGGATAAGAAATATGAGACGTATCTGGGAGAAATTTTTAAAAACTACCTACCTCACTGGTCACTCCAGCCTCTACATGGATTTCAGGAGCTGTTGAGAGTTAATATTATATTTTAAAAATCTTTGTTGGGTGACTTTCTACCCAATAAGGTTGAGAACCACTGGCCCAATACCCACCCATCCACCCAACTACCCATCCAACCCTCCCTGCTTCCAGAGCTCAGCTCAGCCCCTGCCACAGATCAGATGCCACCAACTGTTGCTGAGGGAATGAAGGTCACAGGGAGACTACTCACAAGTAGCAATAATTTGCCCGAAGCCCCATATAGTCAGGTCTTGGTATTCCAGGCACTCAGCATGAAAGATCATCACAGGAGAAAAGCTGGCCATTTTCCCCCCTACACCTTCCTCTTTGCCCCCAGAGTCAAAAGCTTTCAGATGTGAAAGAGGACATAGGTCAGAACTTTCTGGAGAAAAGTCATAGTGGGACCAGACCTGGGAAAAAATGTGGGAGTCCTTGCTAGATCCTCCACTGGTGTTAAAGCGTGATGGACAAGCATCTGCCCAGGATGACTGAGATGAGAGGCAGCCTTTGTGGAGGCACAGAGGGGACTAGAACTAGACCCTATCCAGTGCAATGGATACCGCCATTCTATCATCTTCACGGGGAAAGAACACTGCCCCACCCAGTGAAGGAGGGTGGGTGAAAGAAAGAACCACTCCATCCCACCATCTCCCGGTCTGTAAAACTGAAGGCAAGTTGGGCTTATTTTTTTTAATGTTATATACAGTTTTGGCAATATCGCATATCATTAAAAGCATTGATTCCATGAGTGTACTAAATACCACTGAATTGTATAATTTAAAATAGTGAATTTTTTATTATGTGAATTTTAACACACACACACACACACACACACACAGTTGGATTCTGGAGCTAGATAGTTAGAGTTTGAATACTGGCTTTGGCACCTACTAGCTGTGTGACCTTGGGCATGTTAACTAACCTCTCTTTGCCTCTGTTTTTTCATCCATAAAGTATGGGTAATAATAGTACTTACTTCATGGGATTGTTGTAAGGATTAATGGGCTAATATATGTAAAGCTCTTAGAACTGTGTTTGGGATGTAATAAGTACTATTAAAGCGTGAGTTCTCATTAGTATTAATGCAGATACCCCACAGGGAGCTGAGGCTGCTGTTAACTTCTGTTGCTTGTCTATGAGACTTTGCATTATTTAATAGATGAAGGAAAGACTGACAGTTGTACAACACTGAATCACATGGAGCCTCTTTCTGAGAGAGAGCAGTTTCTTTTCCTAATATAAAATATTAGTGCTAATATAAAATATTTCTTTTGCACTGACGGAATCACAGAAGCCTAGGTGCTAGAAAAGGGCTCGTGGTTCATCTCAGCCTGAATGAAGAAGAAATGGACTTGCAGGGTTGCAACTAGTGTGGCCTGGTGTTCTATCTGATAGAGCAGAGCTTTTACTGTTCATCACCATAGTTACAATAACTCAGTGCATGGAAATGCATTTGGTTTCCACATCTGTAATGTTTAAAGTGAAATACACACAAACACAAGAATCAAGGTGCAGACAGTATTTAATTTTAAAGGAGCTGTTCACCATATCTTGATTCAAAGAGAGGCAGTTAGACTATCCTATCTAACAAAAGAGTAATATGCAAATTAGGCATCACTCCATCACAAAGATGGCCACCCCTATAGCCACAAGATGGCAGTGCCCATTGCCACAAGATGGCAGCACCCAGTCCAGCTCAGCCCCACCGCTGAAGTGGTCAGGCCTGTTAGCCAGGCAGGTGGTGTGTGTGTGGGGGGATGGGGGACCTGAGGGGTGGAACAGGTGATCAGAGGGGGCTGGGGGTCCCTGCTCAGGCCAGAGGCCTTCGCCAGAGGCCTCAGGCATGGGCAAGGGCAGAGCCGGTGATCGCAGGGTTCTGGGAACCGGCGGAGTTGGCAAAGCAGGGGTCTGGGGGTCCCCTGCCCAGGCCTGTAGCCTTGGCCACAGGCTACAGTGGGGCAAGGGCAGAGCCAGCGATGGCAGGGGGCAGGATCAGAGCCAGTGACTGCAGAGGCCTGGGCTCTATAAAGCCAGCGATGAGAGGGGCTTGAGGGTCTTCTACCCAGGCAAAAGAGTAATATGCAAATTAACCCTCTGTCACAAAGATGGCAGCAGCCAGGAAGCTGTAGCAAGACAGGAGGCTTGCATTGCCCCAGTGATGGAGGAAGCCAAGATTCCCAACTGCCCTGCAGGCCCTGAGCTCTGCTCAAGGCAACAAAGTTCCAATTACAGAAGGTAAATAAACCCAAGATGCCTGCTTCCAGTTGGCGGCTTTGAGGGGAACCAAGGCAACAAAGTTTCAATTATAGAAGTTAAATAAATCCCAGATACCTGCTTCCAGCCCACGGCCATGGCCAGCCTGATAACAGCCCTCAGCCCCTCAACCAGGCTGACCAGGCACCCCAGCAGGACAGCCTTCAGGGCAAACCAGCCTGGACCAGGCCCCACCCATGCACCAGGCCTCTATCCTATATAATAAAAGGTTAAAATGCAAATTGACCCTAACAGCAGAACAACTGGGAATGACTGGTCACTATTACACACACTGACCACCAGGGGGCAGACGCTCAATGCAGGAGCTGCCCCTGGTGGTCAGTGCACTCCCACAGGGGGAGCTCTGCTCAGCCACTAGCCAGGGTGATGGCTGCCAGTACAGCGGTGGTGGTGGGAGCCTCTCCTACCTCCTCAGTAGCGCTAAGGATGTCTGACTATAGCTTAGGCCTACTCCCCACTGGCAAGTGGACATCCCCCAAGGGCTCCTGGGCTTCCAGAGTGATGTCTGATTGCCAGCTTAGACCTGATTGCCTGAGGAGTGGGCCTAAGCCAGCAGGTGGACATCCCCTGAGGGATTCCAGACTGTGAGAGGGCATAGGCCGGGCTGAGGGACCTCCCCTCATCCCCTGAGTGCACAAATTTTTGTGCACCAGGCCTCTAATATACTAATAAAAGCCTATGTGGTCATTACCCCCTCATGCCGTAATGCCCTCATGCAATAATAATCCATCATCAGGAGGCTGCTTGTGCAGCGGGCGCATGTGGGTGGGCAGGGACTTGACTCTGTGTGTGCAGCATGGAGGCAGGGCCAGCGGCTCCATGCAGAGCTGCAGAGGCGGGTCCTGGCAGCTCCATGTGGAGCCACAAAGATGGGTCCCGGTGGCTCCATATGGCATGGAGACAGGACCCCCAGCTCTGGCCTACCTCTTTGGGCCAATCCATCAAGGAGCCCTGGATGAGTGGATGGGGCCTATCTCTTTGGGGAGATGATCATGGGGCTCCCACACTGTGAGAGGGCATAGGCCAGGCTGAGGACCCCCTCTGCTCCCCGAGAGTGCATGAATTTCGTGCACTGGGCCTCTAGTGTTAACATACTAGGGTTCCTAGTTACAAGTAACAGAATTAAGCTCTGGCTAACTTGAGCATTCAAGGAATTTATTGGCAGGCAAGCTTTAGAATTGAAGGGAGGCTGGCAAACCAGGTTGGAAATATAATCAGAACAAGAAGCTAGGCAGTGGCTGCACAGCCAAGGTCACCCCTCAGGGTCAGTGTGGTGACAATGCTGCAGGTGCAGCTGCCCCTGGACACTCAGTGCCAAAGCCCCACACTCTGTCCACTGCTGCCATCTGAGGACTCTCATCCTTGGGCTTGGCTGTCATGAGTGGTCTCTCACCTGCTTTTCTGTCTGTGCATTACTCTCTATGGTTCCATGTCCCAGAGGGAGTACCATTAGCTGAGCCGGACTAGATGTCTGAGAGCCAGCGTGGCTGGCAGATGGGGGCATGGGGCATGGAGAGGAAGTCTCTGGCCTTCTCAGACGTGGATTGGGAAGAAAGGCCCTACCTATAACTAAGCTTTACAAAGGAAGATTCCTAACCCCTCCCCCAACTTCCTGGAAGATGACAGAATGCTGAATAATTGAAAACAAGTGAACAAAACCAACAGAAAATCCATGACATCAGGAAAATCTAGGAAAGGTGTATTGCCCAGGTGTCTGCCTTCCCTTTTGTGCAGTCAGCATCCTCACCTTAGCTGCTCCCCTCTGTCCCCTCCCCCCTCCCCTGCTTGCCTTCATCCCCATCACCTCCCCATGCTGGAGGGAACAGATGCTCCAAGAAGGTCAAATGATTCTCTTACCGCTATGTTTGGTTCAGTCACTACCGGATTCACCCTGAAACCCTTGAGTGTCTTCTCTCTCCAATTAGAATAAAATCTAACTGCCTATATTTTTCCTGTGACAAAATTTACATAACATACAATTCACCATTTTAGCTATTTTTAGATTATACAATTCAGTGGCGTTTAGTACACTCACAATGTTGTGCAACCATCACCACTACCTGGCTTCGGAACATTCTCATCACCTCAAAAGGAAACTCCACACCCATTAAGCAGTCACTCCCCATTCTGTTTCCTCCAGCCCTGGAAACCTAGTCTGCATTCTGTCTCTATGGATTGGCCTATTCTGGAAATTGCATATAAGTGGAGTCAACACTATGTACCTGTCTACCTGTTATTAATCCCCCACCTCCTCCTGCTAAGGTTCTCCATGACCTGCCTCCTCCCTACTTCTGAAACCTCCTAGGACAGGGAACCAGCACTGCTCACGCTATCCCAAAGGAGAGGGTGATCGATGGATCTGAGAAACCATCAGAAAGACGGGGAGAATCCCCTGCGGACACAGAACATATTTGGGATTTTGATGTGATTAACAACAACACAGAAGAGAAGAGGGCTGCAGAGGAGATGGGGGGTGAGGGGGGGCGTGTAGCCCGGGGGAAAGCTCTTTAGCTGAGTTGAATTCTTTCTCTCTCCCTGTGCAGATCGTGGCCTGCCTCTCCATCATTTCAAGTCAGAGAAACAACCAGGGACACATTAGTGCTGCCTGGGGGTGGCAGGTGATATCAGAGCCATGATGGACTGGATGGGGCAAGGAGCGATTCAAAGCAGCTTCAAGCAGTCCTCCTGGCCTCTGAATGTCCCTTCTCCCCCCACTATCCCCTCCACCATCAAGGGAGAACACCTGAGCAAGAGCAGTGCCAGGAATTGAAGCACAGGGTGGTTTTCTGAGGCACAGGGTTACCTGGTAGAAAATGTGCAGACATGGGTGTATTTTAGCCCAGGGTATAGTGCCAGAGGCTCACTTGTCTCTCCACTCTTCAGCCCAACCTCCTCCCAGCAACCTGGTGAAAAAAACAACAAACAAACAAACAAACAAACAAACTCAAGTTAGGGCTGTGCTAACAGCTAAGATTGCTGTAGTTAATGTTTAAATAGTGTAACAAAGATACCCCAAAAGAGAATGGCTTAAAGAATATAGGCATGCATTTCTCTCATAATAATACTTCCAAAATCTGTGGGTAGGTCTGCTTCATATCATCACCCAGGAGCAAAGAGTGGCAGCATCTCTGTCTTCTTAGCACAGGGCTTCTACAGTGTCTACAGGGAAGGTTCAGGGAGCCTCTGGGATACAACCCTGCCAGGCTGGAGCTCACCTGTAGGATGTAGTATATGCTGTGAGCCAGCAGTCAATGTCTGGTGTTGTCTCCAGGTGAGAACACATGGGCCGGGAGCCACAGAGAAGAGTTAGGAGTGGCCCTTCTATTGCAATTAGTCCTCCACTTAATAGAACCTTTGTTTCCATCGCCATGTTCTTGGGCTTGACAGGTTTGGGTGTTGATTCCTAAGAGGATTATTCCTACCAAGGAGCACAGCCATGGTTCTGACGAATTGGAAGCTGAGCTCGTCCTTGGCCGTTTTGGGGCTCCTTGTGCCATGGAATCAACAGGAAGAGAAGGGGATCACCGTCCTGCCTATCAAAGGGAAGTTGGGTTGCTGCTATGCAATAGGGCTGAGAAATACGGGACTCTGGCCATTTCTTAGGACTCCCATTCCAACAATAAACTTCAGTGGAAAGCTGGCAACCAAAGTAGAGAGGGCTGGTTAGAGCTCAGTTATTCTGAGATGAAGCTTTGTGTCTCCCCTCCAGCAGAGGTGCTGGTAGAGGGTAAGGTGAACATAGAGTAGGTAATGGAGGAGGAAACCATGATTTCAGCTCTGGCTTCATGACAGGATACAGAAGGGGAAACCATCACAGCCAAATTTCTCTTCTGATGATTCTTTATCCTAACCCCCTTTCTCCTACTACTGTGGATGTAGAGTATGGCTAACCTCAACATTTAGATACTATGTGGGATGGGACTTCACATGACATCACCAGTAATAATACAGTGGCTAATGACAGTTGTGTCTCCTTGTGTTTGGGATGAGATTTTCATCATTCAAATGAAGGGTAAAAATGGAATCTGGATGGCAAATGGGGTGGAGCGAACCGTTTTTTCTGTTTATGCTGCCACATCCACCTTCCATTCTCTCTCTGATCCCTGTCGATTACATCATCTGGGACTCCCTTGCTCGCGGGTTTTGAGTTCTGGTCAGCCAGTGCTAGGCCCTTGCAGGAGACTGGAGCATGGCAGGGAGGCAGGAGAGGGCAGGTGCTTCCCCACCGCCTCATGCTGAAGCCATTCCTCCTATAGACTCTGCCTGACTGCAGCCACGGCCAGGGGCCCCTCCTCCACCGTTCACTCCCCTGTGCTCTCTGCTTGGCTCTTCATTCTTGGGGGTGGTAATGGTTTTCTGCTTGGTGCCTACCCACCCACACCTCTGCAAGTAGTCCTTCCATTGAGGCCTCTTGAAGCGAGCTGTAAAGGGCAAGCTCTGTTTCCTGCTGTCATCTGACAGGGCTATGTCCGTTTCCTCCCCCATCTCCTGAAGTCCTGAAGAATAGGAACATTGTCTTCGTCATTTCTGTATGCAAAGACGATCTGGTCATAAAATGTTAAGTGAATTAATCAAAACAGTGCTGAAGATCTGTCTTCTTCCATGAATCTTGCAAAGCCAGAACCAAGAGCAAATTTAATCAGCATCATGCTCTTCATTTCTATGTCCAGGAAAGCAGCCGAGATTCTTTCCATGCCTCCTCTTCCTGAGGTTCCCAGTGCCTCCAGGTATGGCCCCAGTGTCCCAAGGCAATACCCGGCAGGGAGACCAAGGCAGTGCTTTTTCAAATTAGAATGCTGATTACAATTACATGTCCAAATGCATTATTTTAAATGGGCTACATATCCTTTCACACATAATTGCTAGAACAGTGTAACAAACAATTTGCTCAACCCTTCAGGCTTCTAAGGTGCTTAATCTCTTTTATTAAGTGACTCTCCAATAAGTAAGCATCTCTATCTCCTTCCTCTAGGCCCTGTTGCTATAGATAAACAAATCTGTGCTCTGGAGTTGCTGGCTAATATATCACCACTTCCAAGTGATTGAAGGTGGGTAGTGCTGGAAATGCAGACATGAGGGGATGCTGGCAAGTTAAATATGTGTTTCAGAGTCAGATCGGGGAGAAAGAGAAGGCACAGGGGAGCGCTCAGGTCAAAGAGTTTGGGCAGGAAAGGTCAGAATCTGAACAAGTTTATGGTCATTAAGGGTCTACCAATCAGAATCCAAGGTCTTCTAAAGCAGGGCCATCTCTGGCATGGCTCAGTGGTTGAGTGTTGACCTATGAAACAGGAGGTCACAGTTCGATTCCCATCAGGGTACATGCCCGGGTTGCGGGTTTGATCCCTAGTAGGGAGCGTGCAGGAGGCAGCTGATCAATGATTCTCTCTCATTCTTGATCTCTCTCTCTCTCTCCCTTTCCCTTACTCTCTGAAATAAATAAAAATATGTTTAAAATCAATAAAAACATTTTAAAAAGTCATTCCTTTCAGAGCACCCCTCCTCCACTCAGAGTATAAGAACAAGTGGCTGAAATACAGGGGGAGAGGATGGAGATCCTGGTATAAGCCAAAGATTCAGGATTTCTGTTTGCATTTCCAATCTCAGCTATCTTTTGTTGGGTTAAACTAAAGTCTTATTTTCCTTAGTGCTTACTAGTAAATGCACTTACATTTTTATGAGTATATTTAATCTTCAGAGACTCACAGACTGTGAGAGCTAGCAGAATTCTTAGAAATTATTCATATTATCTTTATTTTATTTATGAGAAAGTGGACACCCAGAGAGGTTGTTAAGTGTTATTGTTAAGGGTATTTATGCTATAGACAATAAGCTAAACTCTAACAATGAAAGGAATTTGTTAGCTCACATAACTGCAAAGTATGGAGTAACAGCTTCAGGTGTAGTTTGATCTAGCTGCTCACTGCTCAGCAATGTAACTAAAGTTCTGTTTATTTTCCATTTTCCCTTACTCAGGATTCATCCACAGCCTGGAAATGTAGTCTCTACTCTTATGGTCACATGTGGATGCATTAATTCTAGACCTTACATCATTGCTTGGAGTTATGGCAGGGAGACAAATCCTTTTTGTTTTTGTCAGAATCCTTTGTAAATGTTTTCTTAAATCTATTGCCTTGACTGGGTTTCATGCCTTCAGATATGGCCTCTTGGAACTAATTTCTGTAACCAAAGACATGGAATAGAATGATTGCTTTAAACCTATCAGGCCCGATCCTGGTGTGTGGGGTCAGGTTATACAAGACCACATGGGGTTAGAGTAGAGAAAAAGTGGTTTTACAAGAAACACTGGGGTTCCAATGGTGGGATAATGAAGGAATGAATACTGGAGAGGCTGACTACAAGTGTCCAAGGGCAATGACTTATCCAAGGTCAAGCAGTTAGTTATGACCCAGTTGGGACTAAAACCCAGTTTTCTTTTCTCAGCATTTAAATGACCATCTAATGGCCAGGCTAGCATGGCTCAGTGGTTAAGCATAGACCTATGAACCAGGAAGTCACAGTTTGATTCCAGGTCAGGGCACATGCCCCTGTTGCAGGCTCTATCCCCTCTCCCTTCCTCTCTGAAATCACTAAAAATATATTTAAATGAATAAATAGATAAATAAGTAACCATCTAATGGATGGCTATATAATCCCAGGTAAGGCTAATAATGTTCAGGGTCAGCTAATCTAATAAAAGGGTAATATGCAAATTAACCACCACTCTGAGACACATAAGCTATGCCCACCACCCAAGCCACGCCCACCAGCCAATCAGAGCAGCTGTATGCAAATTAACCTAGCCAAGATGGCGGCTGGCAGCCATGGAGCTAGATCAAACAGGAGGCTTCCGTTGCACCAGCGATGGAGTTAAAACTGCCTGCCTAGGCTGGCCAGGACTCTGCTCAAGGCAACAATGTTTCAATTATAGAAGCCACAGAACTGAAGCAAACAGGAGGCTTAGTTGCCTGACTAGGCCTCTGCTCAAGGCTACAAAGTTTCAATTATAGAAGATAAATAAACCCCAGAAATCTGATTCCAGCCAGCCTCACTGGGATGTTGGGTCAATGGGAAACAGCCCTCAGCCTGCAAACAGCCCTCAGCCCCTCACCTAGGTTGGCCACACCCCCATGGGGTGAGAGTCCTCAATGGGGGGCTTGGCCAGCCTGCAAACAGCCATCAGCCCCTCACCCAGGCTGGCCAGGCACGCCAGCAGGTGGACATCTCCCGAGGGGTCCCAGATTGTGAGAGGGCACAGGCTGGGCTGAGGGACCCCCTCCCAAGTGCACAAATTTTTGTGCACCGGGCCCCTAGTGGAATAATGTTCAGAGTCATAGAAAGCCACAGGATTCAAGGAGAGAGCAGATTTGAGTTCTGTTGTGAGCAGAGCCATATTCTATGGCACTAATATATAAATGGGAGATGAGGAAGTATGGGTAAAAATATGTAGGCCAACCATATAAAAATCTTGATTACAAGGGCTTGGAAACTGCATAGTAGCTGAAAATGGTACAATGTTAAAGGCTTTTTATTTTTGACAGTTAGACTTTTAAAAAATTGAGATATAATTCACATACCATGAAATTCACTCTTTAAAGTGACTTTAGTATGTTAACAAAGTTGTGCATTTATCATTCCTATCTAACTCTAGAATATTTTCATCACCTTCTGTCCCCCCAAAAAGAAACCCCACAACCATTTGTAGTCACTCCCCATTTTCCCATTTTCCTACCCTTGGCAATCGCTAATCCTTTTGTCTTTAAATTTGTCTACTCTGACACTTCTTATTAATGGCCTGTTACACTGTTGTCTTTTGTATCTGACTTCTTTCATTTAGTTTTCAATGCTCATCCATATTATAGTATGGAGGCACTTCATTTATTTTTTTATATTTTTTTGATTTTTTTACAGAGAGGAAGGGAGAGGGATAGAGAGTTAGAAACATCTATGAGAGAGAAAGATCGATCAGCTGCCTCCTGCACACCCCCTACTGGGGATGTGCCCACAACCAAGGTACATGCCCTTGACTGGAATCAAGGAATCGAACCCAGGGCTCTTCAGTCTGCAGGCCGATGCTCTATCCACTGAGCCAAACAGGCCAGGGCCATTCATTTTTATTGACAATAAAATCCCATTGTATGGATAAACCATAATTTGTTTATCCATTCATTAAATGATGAACATTCCACTTGTTTCCATTTTCCAGTCTTTATGAATATGCTACGAACAGTTGTGTACAAGTTTTGGTGTAGAAATGTGTTTCTAATTCCCTTGAATAAATATATTCTTAGGAGTGGGATTGCTGGGTCTCAGTTTGGAGAGACTTGATCTTGTTTATAAGCTGAAGGTACCTTGGGAACCCGTGAAGAGGAAGAGGAGGAACAGGTAGGGGCTGGAGAAGGGCCACCGTCTTCAGCATCACTCACTTTCTCTTTTGGCACACCCTAACGCCCTGACCTTTTCCACATGCATCACACTTGCTGACCAGGGAGTGAGGCCAGTGCGTGGATGAAGCACCAACCCTTTGCAGAGGCGTCCATGCCTGTTGCAGTTCATTGTTTTGGGGTCTCCTCTGGTCAGAGCCTGGCCCATCCCGGTTTTGTTTTCTCCTGTAGGTTCCTCCAGGATAAAGAAGGAGGATGTATACCGGCGGTCGGACACCGAGAACCGGAGCACTCCGCTTTTTACGTTCCCTGTGGCAGCCACCGCGCACGCGCCACTCCCCTGCCAAAGAGTGGGCGGGGAAATGGGCGGGGCTAGTGTCACTAAGGCCAATCGGAGGCGAGATCCCCCGCCCTCCCGGCTGGTGGACCCTACTTGACCCCCGTGGTGGGCGGAGGAGGCGGGGCCAGTCGCGCGGCCGCGGAGGGGGCGGGGCCCGAGGTTTGGAGGCGGAGCCTAGGGCTGTCAGTCCCCGCGCCCGCCGCTGCCGCTGCCGCTGCCGCCGCAGCCGCTGTTCCTTACCTGCTGTGGCCCGGGTGCCTGCCAATCGCCGCCCGCCGCCCTAGCATCCCAAGCCGCCTTCCGTCGTGCTGGCCCGGCGCGCAGGTAAGGCTGGCCGCGCTGCCCAGACCTCGCGTCCTCCTCGGCATCTTTCCGTCGCGCGGGCGCCCCCTCCGGACTGTGTCAGCCCCGCGGCTGCCCTGGCCGCCCGGGGGCGGGCCCGGGGGGCGGGACGGCAGTCTTCCCATCCCCCTCCCCCTCCCCGCCGCCCCCCTCCTCCCAGCGCCGCGCCCTTCTCCAGGGTCCCTGAGCCAAGCCTCCGCATCCCCCTCGTGGGGCTGGTCCCAGGCCTCCCCATCCCGGGCCGATTACACAATCCCAGGGTCCGGGGGCGGGGGGCACCTCCCCGAGCCTCCACCCCACACCTGTCCCCGCGACGCGCTCCCAGGCAGGGGGCAGAGACCCAGCACGACAGCGGGCGGGGAAAGTTTCACTTTGTGGTCGGCGTCTGTTGACATGCGAGAGATGCGGGGAGACGGAGGCTGAGCCTTGAGGATGCGCCTACGCGAGCAGCGTTCCCTCTGCCCCTGGGCGGCCCTGGTCCAGGTTTCCTTTCCAGAAGTCCTGCCGGGGGCCGCGTCGGGCCGGAGGCTGCTGCAGGGCACAGGGCTCTCGCCGCCCCAGCCCCTGGGTCGCAGCAGTCCGGGGACCTCTCAGCCCCCCGCTCTTCCTCCTTTCGTAATGTAGCCTTGGCATTTGGACCAGCTAGGCGAATTGACTTAGCATTTCCCTGACACTTGTATTTGTGAGGTGCTTTGCTGTCCCTAATTAGTTATTAACGAGGCGAGGAAGCA
This sequence comes from Murina feae, assembly GCA_004026665.1. NCBI lineage: Eukaryota > Metazoa > Chordata > Mammalia > Chiroptera > Vespertilionidae > Murina > Murina feae. The sequence continues at coordinate 5,814 of PVJC01024982.1, read as the reverse complement.
AAATAGGTCCTGAAACGCATAGCTGATGCCTTCAGCCTAGCAACTCTGTAAAGAACCGCCGAGAGCGTTAGGCTGTGTGCGGAGGAGAGAGATGCTTTTGGCCAAGGTGCTGCCGCGAGAGCTCCTGAGTGTCTTCTCATCCGGTGTCTTCTCCTTGTCAGAGGAGGCTTTGGTCATGACAAGGGTTTCTACTTCTGCTTACACTGTTGAGTGTTTCCAGTCTATGGTAGGTTATTTGTTTTCTGTGTTTTGCTTTTTCCACTTAAGCAAAGGAGGAATTAGAAGTATTTCTGGCGAAGCAGTCAAGGAAAAAAAAAACACAACAAAAAAACCCCAAAGGTTCAAATAACTTTGGATACTTGTCTGTTTTATTAGGTTACCCATCCTGTGCAGAAAACCTTGTCTCTTCCTGTTCTCTCCCCATCTTCCCGGTAGGACTATCCAACTGGGAAGGCATTACTGGTTCCTCATTTAGCCCACAGACCCCTAGCTACCTGTGGTTTACAGACCTGCCTAGGAGCATCCTTTAAGAGTGGGCTTAATTAGCATTTTTATCTGCCCATTAAGCCATACAACTTGAACTCTCTTGCAATCAAGCTCAGTGGTAGTGTTGAATCTTTAATAACATCTAATTCATTTTAATAGTATTTCTATAATAATCTTTCTGTTAGCATGCCAGTTCTGCAATACCAGTACTTTCAGTATAGAAGCAGCTATTTACTGGAAATATTATCATGGTAAAAACATTCTCCAACAGATTTGCAGCCCACTTTACTTAGATAGTTATTACTAGAGGCTGTTAAGGTTTTTTATTCTTTGGTGTAGTAGGTGTTGTAATGCCTTTGATCCCTGAGGTCATTATGAGGTCATCCCTCCCGGGGAGTGATGGCTTCAGCCACTGTGTCACATAAATGTTTTTGGACTAATACTGGAAGAGATTTCCCTACACGCTGACTTCTTTTTTGGGCAGGGTTGGGACCTAATAATATTTAATTTGATTTGCCAGCCCAAATTTTAAGAAGGATACTACTTACTGTATTTGGCGGTTCATATTAGAGCTATGATGGTGATCTTATTAGCACACGTACCAGACACTGCTTTTGGTGTTTTACAGGTACTAATTGCCCTAACAACCCTTTAAGGAGGCTGTTATAATTACCCCACATTTCAGATGGTGGAATTGAGGCCCGTGGCTTGACTCAGGTTGCACAGTTAAGTAAACGACAGTCAGACTCTAGCCGAGGCAGCCTGAGTTGAGTCAAAGTCCTTAACCACTACGCTATCCTGCCTCTTCAGATTATTCTTTCAACAGATATTTTATTTCTGCCTGCTGCCTGTACAGCCCTGCATTCTGCATGGTGGGGAAGAGAAGAGCATTTTACAGTGTAATAACAAGCACTGGGTTAGGAGCTTTTGTTATGTCTTAACTCTGCCACCCGCTAATCTGTGATTTCAAGCGCGATACCTGATCCCCCTGCCTCCCATTTCCTGGTTGGTGGAATAACAGCAATTGCAGCAGATGAGCTAAGGGGCCTTCACCTCCTGGGGAGCTGCAGAGATGAGTCAATGCAAGTAAGAATTCAGTGTCCTCCCTCCCAAGGTACAGGATAAGGTCAGGTGTCAAGTGAGTGGGGGTGTGCCCACGTGGTCTTGCGTACGTGTCTCGGAGAAGCCCAGAAGCCATGCACCCTGTGCTGCCAGTGGCAGCTATGGGAGTGCGATGGTTGAGAGACTTCATCTTAAACACTTCAATATTGTTAGTATTCTGTTGCCGTCAGTATTGTTCCTTTTGTAATTAAACAGCAACAACAACAAGATCATCCTATAGAGTGGGGTAACCATGCGCAGGACGACATGAGGAGCTTGTGTGAGGGACCATTTGCTATCACCTTGCAGAAGGCTAGGGGTCAGACAACAGCAAGGCCCAGGAAGGAGTTCCCAGAATCCTGGAAAGTCAGGGTTGAAAGGAAACTCCAAGGTCATTGCATTTGACACTCTCCTCCTCTTTCCTCCCTCCACCGTCTCCCGGCGGATACATCCCCCAGGTGTGCATATCTTTTCCTCTCAGTGCTTATCTACTCTTGCTGGGACACCTCCTGAACCAAACGTTTGATGTGCTTCATTCATTCGTGCCTCAAAGAAACTGGGATTGTAGTTGGTGATAAGGAATTGGAAACGGCAGAAAAATTCTGGGCCCTCTGGTTTTTACTCTTGAGAGATCACCATTCATATGACCCTGGATTGAAGGGGAAACACTTAACCAAGGAGAACAGTTAGGAGGCCATGACTAGAATCTAGGATTGAGGTGATCCAGACTGAGACAGGTGGTAGCATGTGATTACAGAGGAAGGAATGGACCCAAAGGCAGACTCCCTTGCACCCGCACCCAGTGCCTGCCTGTCCACAAGCAACAGAGAGGAGGGACAAGTCAGCATCTCCCTGGGGTGAAGGGGTGTTGGGAGCACCACTGAGTGAGCTGAGGGCCTGGCAGGGTGGAGAGGAGAGACAGTATGTACTATGCTTTCTGGCGTGTAAGACGACTTTTTAACCCAGGAAAAGCTTCTCAAAAGCCGGGGTCTTCTTATATGCTGGAGTGTCGTCTTATAGGGTGGGTGCTGAAACTTCCGAGCCGGACTGGAAAATCTGTGGTCGCCGCATACGGTGGGGGGAACTCAAAAATGGCTGCACTCCATTCATTTCAATGGAGCCAGACGGAAACGGTTGGCTCCTTTTTGTGCCGCATACGGTCTCCCTCCGGACTTTTTAACCCAGGAAAATCTTCTCAAAAGTTGGGGGTCATCTCATATGCCCAGTCGTCTTATACGCCAGAAAATACGGTACATATATCTCCCAGAGCCGATAATAGACTGTGGCTAGCGTAAGGTCTCTGCACACCAGAAGACAGACTTCCTTTCTTCTCAAGAAGGGAGTGAACCATTTAAATATAGTGGGAAACTCCCTTTGGCTAATGAAGAAATATAACAGTATTTTCCCTTGGGTGTTGCAACCTCTTACACTGGCTCCTTAGGCCTGGTGTTGAGCTTCGTGATTGCAGTGGGAACCTGGTGTTATTTGAAGTTGTGTCAGGAGGACACTTTGGTGATGATTTTTCCCCCCTGAATTTGTTGAGAAATCTTTTGAGGGATTCTGTTCTCCAGTGACACCTGTTAACTAAGCACTGAAGAGCCAGCACGAAGCCTGGGGAGTGCTCAGAAAGCCATCGGAAGGCTTTCCCTCCAAATGCGCATTGTGTGGCACGCGGATGGTGGCTGGAGCTGAATAGCCCACTGACAGGAAAATAGGATAATTTGGAGGAAAGAAATAAGATTTACACAGGAAACCACAAAGGCAGAAAAATAGTTGCAAGTGTTGTAAGTTCACTTTTCTCTTGTTATTTTATATGTTTCTGGTGTAGGATGCAACATTTCCCAAATATTCATGTTTATAACTTGAAATATGTTATCTAATCGTGTTTGTGGAAATGAATTGTATAATCTCACTTTTTTTCTTGCCAGGATAATATTGATCTTGGTTTTCAATACCTTGTAGGCTAGTGCTTCTGAAACAGGGGCAGTGTTTGGAGATATTGTTGGTTGGGGTGCGTGCTACTGACATCTAATTGGGTAGAGACGAGGAAGGATTCTGAACATCCCACAAAGCACAGGACAGCCCTACACCAAGGAATTGTTTAGCCCAAAGTTAATAGTCTGAAGGCTGAAAAACTCCACTGTAGATGATCAAACAGCTTGCTGTTAGGAGTAAATTGAAGTGAGGGAAAGAAGACGACGACGGAACTATAAAGTGTTCCCTGACTCCTTGAAAGTGGTGGCAGCACCCTCATGTCTGACACGCGGGCGAAAGAACCAGCAAGCTGTCGGAACGCAGGCGTTCGTCTGCCACCCGGGAGCTATTTCGATAACTGGATTGCTCAACACCGCAGTTTGGAACAGGAAGTAGAGGTCCTTGCCGTGGGACGAGGCTGTAGGGTAATTTGTGGAGGCAGAAGGGTTTATAGGCCAAGAAGGGAAGCTCGGTCTTGCCAGGCTTAATTTGAAAAATTCTAGGGAATTTTTCAAAGGTGATTTTGCTGGGGACACTGAGTGTCGGGCTCAGAAGATACAATCTCTGCTCTGGGAGTGCATGAAGCTTCTAGGCTGTTGATCCGAGCACTTCCCAGGTTCTTCTGTGTGCAGACAGTGGAGAGTGCAGAACACTTGGTTTTATTTTGAGGTTGTATCGGTGTCCTCCCCAGCCCTCCTTTAAAAGCTTTTTTATTGTGGAAGAATTTAAACATATACAACAATCAAGGAAAGAGCTTAATGAACCTTTATTTACCCAATGCCCAGCTTCAATGATTGTTAGCTCCTGGCTGGTCTTGATATGTATCCCATGCACCTCAGGCTCCCCACCCTTTTAAATGTATAAATTAGCTTAAATGATTACCCATCGCCTGCCTGCTGGGAGAGACTGGGTAGTAAGGGAGAGAAGTGATTTTCTGGGTCTCCCTGGAGGAAAACTGATATTGGACATGCATGTTTATAACAGTCTTGAGGGCCAGGGAAATAGGAAGAGGCCCAGGCTGATCTGGAGTGGGAAGGTACAGGGGATCAGAGACAAGTTTCTTGTTTTTCAAACCTCACAGGTGGAGAAGCCTCTTAGAGTTCTCTGCTGCTGGAAGTATGTTTTTGGGTTCTGCAGTTCAGGGTCCTTGCAGGTTCAGGAGGGAGCATCGTTTGTGGATTTCATTTTAGGATGAACCCTTTTCTGTGTCAAGTCCCTCAGGTATGTGCTGTGTGGCACAAAGCCCAAGTGTGTAGCCCCTTGCACAGACCTGATGGGAGGTCACTGATTATCTTCTCCTTGGAAAGCATAGGGCAGGGGAGGGCTGGAGAGAGGCAGTGTTTCCAGTGCTCCCAGGGCAGGGGAGGGGTGGGGAGAGGCAGTGTTTCTAGTGCTCTCAGATTCTCTTTTGCAGCAGCCCCTCCCCAGCTTCTGTTTGTTGAGGGAGGGCTGTCCTGTTGCAACCTTTGGAAACCCACACCAGACAAATGGCGTTGCCCCACACCAGACAAATGGCGTTGCAGTCCACTCTTTGCAGACAGGGCTTTCTTTTCCCACCCGTGTCTCCTTGAGCTCCAGAACTTTTTTTTTTTTAAGTCATTGGAAAATTGGCATGCATTTTCTTAACTCAGTGTTGTGTTGTAATATGCATACAAAAAAGTGGCTTCAAAAGTTGGGAGAGTTCTTGAATAATCAGGTCATTGACGTCTATGGATTTTAATTAATGCTGGTTTCTACAAACGTAGACATTCTGGACTGAGTTCACAAGCAACGGCATTACTGTGCATCCCAGGCCCCAGGATGGGTGTGCTCCCGTCTGTATTTTAGTTATTAAATGCATTTTTATTTTCCCCTTATTTCCCAGGGCTTTAGGCAGCATTAGCTCACTGGGAATGTCCTGATCACAAGCATAGATTTTTAGGTATCACGCCTTCCAGTGGGAAGGGCAGCTCCTCATCTGTTAATAACAGTCACCGACTCTGGGCCTCTATGATGTACCAGACATTTTACTTGCATTGACTCTGAAGCAAGCACATCCAACTCCAAGGCTGACACAGGCCAAATAAACACGGTTCATGCTTACGTGGGCTGCAAAAAACCAAAAACTTCAATTTTCATAGAAACGTAGGTTTATTTCGATAGAGACATGCTGAATACAAAGGGCTGAAATAAATGAGTCATCGTTAACATAAAATAACAGAACACTTTAATAAAAATTAATATTTTTCTCTTGAACATTAACTTACCAGACAC
>PVJC01024981.1:0-25085 GCA_004026665.1 Murina feae | reverse complement strand
GCTTTCCCTCCTTGGAATTTCTGTGACTTCATGGCTGTGCTATTCCGTATTCTGGTGGCTCTTATCATAAGCTAATATTTGTCTGTTGGTATATGGATCACATGTCCCTAAGTGGACTCCAGTGTGGCTTGGCTGGAGATAGAGTCTTGGCCTGAGACTTTGTTCCCCACTGCAGTTATGGAGGCTCAGATAACAGCTGCTTAAAGATTTCCTGCATGAAAACTTCCCAGCAGGCCATCAAAGTCACCCTCCGACTGTAAACCAAATCCCATGAGTAGATTAGAACTTGCTATGGAATGAGCTTCAACATGATTTAGCCAAAGTAACTCATCGCCACTGAAGGCACTTTCAGTATAAATACAGGTTTCTGTTTATTAGAGCTCCTAAAAGTAGGACACACCCTGAATGGTGTGGACACTCTGTTGGTGGTCAAAAATAGATCTTGCCCCTGGCACTCCGATGGCATCTCTGGCACGCTGGCATGTTACACAATAGTCCCTAACCAGCCAATCAGAAGTGTCTCCATCCTGAGAACTCCTTGCCATTGTAATCGAGTTCTTATTGTTTTAGTGAGCAGGACAGTGATTCCTTTACATGTGTTTTTCCCCTTACTTGGTGTGGACACCAGGAAGACGGTGGGTAGAGGCAGTACAATCACAACCAAAGCCCACGAGCCATGGCGTCATCAGCTTTGGGTCCCAACCTGCACTTGGCCATCCCCTCGCCAGAGAACTTACCCTGATCCCGGCCAGTTTCTGAACATCCTCTGCAGTAAAAAATCATGACTCTCACCTTCTCTGGTTTTCTCTGCTCTGGGATTCCTTCCTTCCTTCCTGATAGTGTTAGTTGCATTGGTTGCTTAGACCAAAAAGATGACAGGCGTTCTACTACCCTTGCAGACACCCCATGCCACACAATGGCGACAGCCTTTACTCAGGCCAACCTTCCCCACAAAGGAAACTCACCTTGAGTTAGTTTCTTTCTCCACATTTTTTTAAATTTATTTTTTCTTTTCTTCCTTTTTTTTTTTCTTTCTCCACCTTTTGACTGCCCCCCTTTTTTAAAACATATTTTATTGATTTTTCACAGAGAGGAAGAGAGAGAGATAGTTAGAAACATCCATCAGCTGCCTCCCGCACACTCCCCACTGGGGATGCGCCCCCGACCAAGGTACATGCCCTTGGCCGGAATCGAACCCGGGATCCTCGAGTCCGCAGACCAAAGCTCTATCCACTGAGCCAGACCGGTCAGGGCTTGACTCCCTTTCAAAATGTGCCTGCTTTTGTTCCTTCCCCACAAACATCGTGTGTTGTCTTTTGCGTTGTGTATATCATCAGCAGTTTGTCCGTGATGGGGCCAGTCTGTTCGGCCCTTAGTGGAGGTGGAACTCCCTCTCAGTTGAATCTTGAGCAGAAAATTAAAAAGACCGGGAAGTCCTGGCCAGTTTTGCTCAGTGGACCCTGTGCCGACCCCACAGACGGAAGGGTTCCAGGCTCGATTCCAGTTAGGGGCACGTACCTTGGTTGCAGGCTCCATCCCCTGTCCTGGTCAGGCTGCGTTCGGGAGGCAGCTGATCTGTGTGTCTTTCTCACATCCGTGTTTCTTTCTGTGTGTCTCTCCCCCTCCCTCCTACTCCCTCTAAAAATCAATGGAAAAATATCCTTGGGTGAGGATTAACAACAAAAACAAAAAAAAAGAGTATGATCACGGAGCTTATTATATTATGTAAACTAAAACATAATACATAAAAGATGCTTCTAAGACTGTTATTTAAAAAAAAAAAAAAAGACTGGGGAGAACTGTGACTGATTTGTTGCAGAAATAATGTTCTCGGGAGAGAGTTCAACCAACTCCCCAAGCCTCCAAGCTCTTGTCTTTTTGGAATCTGGCCCTGGAGACTTCCCTTTGATCAACTGTGCTCCCTCGTATCCTTTCAACAGGTCCCTTTTCTGAGTTCTAACCAGAACAGGTTCGCGTGGTTTGCAACTAAAGATGCTGCTGCCGTGCTTATCTGCCCAATTAGAGTCTGGACACGTTGAGGGCAGGTGTCCCATCCTCTTACCTTGATGTCTCAGCGCCCCTCAGCCCTTTCTGCTTTCCTTTTCTGGCCACCAAGACAGCCCCGGACCCTAGGGGAGCGCTGAGAATACAACACTAACAACCTTGACCTTGAGAATCTGCCTCTAACTTGGGGGTAGGATGGGCCTTTATGAAATGATCGTGGGTAATCCAAAGCAGAATATGATCAAGGATCTCATTGGGGCTAGATGATGAAGACTCTGTGAAGTCCAGAACTGGAAAAGATCAGAGTGGGTCGGGGAATTTTTTTTAATATATTTTATTGATTTTTTACAGAGAGGAAGGGAGAGGGATAGAGAGTTAGAAACATCAATGAGAGAGAAACATCGATCAGCTGCCTCCTGCACACTCTCCACTGGGGATGTGCCCCCAACCAAGGTACATGCCCTTGACCGGAATCGAACCCGGGACCCTTGAGTCTGCAGACCGACACTCTACCCACTGAGCCAGACCAGTTAGGGCTGGAATTTTTTTTTTTTTTATTGGTTTCTTACAGAGAGGAAGGGAGCAGGATAGAAAGTTAGAAACACCGGTGAGAGAGAAACATCCATCAACTGCCTCCTGCACACTCCCCACTGGGGATGTGCCCAAAACCAAGGTACATGCCCTTGACCAAAATCAAACCTGGGACCCTTCAGTCCGCAGGCCGACGCTCTATCCACTGAGCCAAACTGGTTAGGGCCGGAGGAGTTCCTTAGAGACGAGAACTTACCCTGAGCTGTGAGGACAAGGATAAGCAGAGGGCGGGGAGTAGCAGGGCTGTTTATTCTCAGTCCCACTACACCATGCTTTTGAAAAGTCATACTTTTTAAAGTGATATGTTGGCATAGCAGCTGTTCAAACGGGGAATAAAAAGAAGAAGCATCAATGTAAAGCTAGCCTGGGACAGGAAGATAAAACCAGCGAACTACATGACAGATAATCAGTTTTGCTCGAAAGCTATGGGACAAGTTGTACTTCATGTTGAGTGAAGTAGATAGCATTTTAAAAAATGAACACAACTGATCAAGTAGGGAAATCGCTTTCCATCACCGATCGCCTCAGGCCTGAGGGTCAGAAAGCCTGTGTGACACAACCACATTTAAGGGTGTAATGGATGGCATGAGCCACCTCCTCCTCCAGACATGAAAAGAAGAGAGAAGGGCCGAATTCCAGGAGCTAACATTTCCCAGTGTGCTCAGAATGGGAAGATAAGTCCAGGAAATACAGGCAGGGCTGCAAGGAAGATGGTTGCTCAGGGAGAAGACGCAAGAGGCAAGGGGAAGTCTGAAGGTTAGAAGAAAAAACTGCAAGGTTGGGCAAGAATTAAACTCAGCAGGCAAAGGTTTTACTGCTGTTCTGAAATGCTACAGGACTGCAATGTTAACCCTTTCTTTGCCAGAAGTATCCAGTTCCTTCTGTTTCTTTAAATTAATAAGCATAGGAAAGGGGGTTGCTTTATTATTTTTTTTTTAATCCTCACTTGAGGATATTTTTTCCATTGGCTTTTTAGAGAGAATGGAAAAGAGGGAAGAGGAGGCGAGAGAGAGGAACATCAATGTGAGAGAGAGACATCGATTGGTTGCCTCCCACTTACGTTGGGGACAGGATCAAACCTGTAACCAGGGTATATGCCCTCGAGCATGAATCAAACCCAGGACCCTTCTATCTGTTGGCCTGATGCTCTAACCACTGAGAAATCAGCCAGGGCAGGGGTTTGCTTTAGCACACAGTTAACTTTCTACCCCACTATTATCTATATCTATATATATATATATATATAAAAGCATAAGTGACCAAATGACCAAACGACCAGAATGACCAGTTGACCAGTCGCTATGATGCACACTGAGGACCAGGGAGCACATGCTCAGTGCAAGAGCTGCCTCCTGGTGGTCAATGAACTCCCACAGCCAACCTCCTGAGGTCCCTCCTCTTGGCCAGCCGGCCCCCTCCCCCATCCCCTATGTCCCCCAATCAGGAGGCCGGCTGGCCAACCTCCCATGGCCCCTCCCTTCCCTGATGGCCAACCTCATGGGCCAGCCAACCTCCTGTGGCCACGATGGGGACTGGGTGAGACTGCCCCAATTGGCCCTGATCTCCAGCCAGGCCGAGGAACCCCACCCGTGCATGAATTTGTGCACCGGGCCTCTAGTATAAAATAAAACTTCGAGAAGAAAGCTACTTAAAAAGAACGCTTTAACCCTTCTTTTTCCTCAATCTCACTGTAGAACAATTGAGAAACTCTCACGTTCTTTTTGTTAAGATATTTAGTTGCAAATACTACAGGTACAGACCATGAGTGCAACACCCATGAACATGATCTGCAGCCAAATTTATTTCCAAAGAGGAAGTAGAAGAAAGCCTTGGAGACAAGAAAGATCTGTTTGGTGTTGGTTGCTGAGAGCAGAGGGCAGGAATTTACATACCTGAGGAGGAAGTAGAATAGAAGAAGTTGGGGGCGGGGAGGGTGAGCAGCTTCCCTGTAGGACTGAAAGTGTGGTGCTGAGAATCGGCAGTGTAAGAAAGAAAAGCAGCTTGGGAAGAAGCAGGCTGTCATGAAGAGTCAAAAAACGGCATATGTACCAAGCCGGTGGGACTGACAACAAGGCTGAGGGTGGGAGGGGGTCCTTCTGACCCTGTAAGGAGAAAACGCTGTCATGGCCGGGAAGAACCTCGGGTCATTCCGAAGGCTCCACTGGAGGAGAAATTGGCTCCCACGTGTAACTGGGCAATGGAACATTCGTGGTGCTATTTGTGAGCAGGGAGGCTGCCTCTGAACCAGAGTTATACAGAGGGTGGCCTGATCTTCAGAATCATGCTTTATGTGGTAACTGGATGCTTGAGGTAGATCATTTTCCCAGCATCAGCATGGAGGGTAAAGAAAGATAGAACACGTTTCCCCCCCGAAGGTTATGTAGGTGATGGTGATGAGGAAGGCGCACCTGTGACACACTAAAATACATATATACCAGAAATGCTTCCTATGAATTGTACCTGCTTTTTAAAAAAATACATATTTTATTGATTTTTTTACAGAGAGGAAGGGAGAGGGATAGAGAGTTAGAAACATCGATGAGAGAGAAACATCGATCAGCTGCCTCCTGCACACTCCCCACCGGGGATGTGCCCGCAACCAAGGTACGTGCCCTTGACCGGAACCGAATCTGGGACCCTTCAGTCCGCAGGCCGACGCTCTATCCACTGAGCCAAACCGGTTAGGGCTGTACCTGCTTTTTAAAAATTGTAACAAAATGCACGTAACGAAGTCTACCACCTGAATCCTTTTTAAAAAAATATTTTTTTATTGATTTCAGAGAGACAGGGAGGAGATAGAGATACAAACATCCCTGAAGAGGAGCATGGCTGCCTCCTGCACACCCACCCCCTATTGGTAATGGAGCCCACAACCCGGGCACGTGCCCTGAGCGGGAATCGAACCGTGACCTCCTGGTTCATCGGTGGACACTCAGCCACAGAGCCACACCCAGCAGGGATGCCACCGGAATCATTTTGAAATGTGCAGTTCAGTGACAAGAAGTCCGTTCAGTATCGTGGATCTGCATTTTAAGAGTCCGATAAGCCCTTCAGATTTTGTGGTGCATCTGGTCGTTACTGAGAACATTAACTAAGGCTGTTCAGGAGGCTGGGAAATGCCTGCCGTTGGAGAAGTTCTAGTCAGCCAATGACTGGCTGGGATCCTCATGTTGCTGCTTTTTCCCTGGCCTGGGAGGGGCTGTCTGGCAGCCCTTAGTGTTGGGCCACTGGCAGCGTGACTATGTCCAGCTCAGGATGAGTTATCTGAGGAGCAGGATCACAGAGGAGTTGAGAGCGTGGCTCTGGAGCCAGACTGCAGGGCTCCGAACTGAGGCTGTGTCACTTCCTAGCTGCCCGACCTCGAGAAGCTGCTTAATTTCGCTTCTGTGTCTATGTTTCCCCGTGTTTAAAACGAAGATAACAACGGCTCCCTCCTTGGGTTGCTATGAGCATTCATGAGTAAATATGTAAAAAGCCTTAAATATTTCCATCCGAGTACCTGATGCGTCTTAAGTTCCATGAAAGAGCTATGATTATTATCGGAGGGAAGAGAGAGAAGAGAGGTGGGAGGGGGAACGAAGGTGATGTTTCAGCAGTTCAGGCTTACAGAGCTGGGGCCAAGTCCACACAAGAGGGTGGAGTCAAAACCAAACCAAACCGGGTTAGAAGTGATTTCTATCTGTGCGGGAGGAGCTGGGTGTGATGCTGGGTTGTGATGGGGCATGCAGAGAGGTTTTTCCTGTCGATCTGCAGCTAGGGATGCACAAAGTCCAGAGGGGAGAGGTGGGTGTGGGAGCTCCTGAGTAGGCAGAGAGGGCCTCCCGTTGGGTAAGCTGACTTAGGAGGGTCAGGAAAAGATTGTTCTGGTAACTCCAGAAAGGCTAGGACTGACATTGGAGTAACTTTGTGCTAAGCAGGTTGTGCTCCAGGTCCTTCTCTTGAATGCCCCTTGTCATGTTTCTCTTCCAAGTGTTATGCACCCAGCTGTCCCATTAAGGGGCATACATTTAATTCAGGGGGAGAGGGAGGACGTAAATAGCCTTTATGTATATGAAAAGATGCTCGAAGTAACGCAATAAATGAGATGAAAAGTAAAACTCTGTAAGGTCTTTGTCATGACAGATTGTCAAAATTCCCAAAGGTTGACAACGTATACACCGTAGGCATGGCTACAGGTGCCGTCATGTAATCCTAGTGGAAATGCAAAATGGCATAATCCCTTTGCGGGGGAATCTATAAAAAGATGGAGCACCGGTCCTTTCTACTCTAAAGTATATGGAAGTTTGCCCTGGCTGGTTTGGCTCGGTGGATAGAGCATCGGCCTACAGACTGAAGGGTCCCAGGTTCGATTCCGGTCAAGGGCACATGCCTGGGTTGTGGACACATCCCCAGTGGGAGGTTGTGCAGGAGGCAGCCAATCAGTAATTCTCTCTCATCATTGATGTTTCTCTCTCTCTCTCCCTCTTCCTTCCTCTCTGAAATCAATAAAAATATTTTTTTTTAAATAAGGTATGTGGAAATTAACTAAAGATTTAACTAATAGATCTAGCAATCTTCACAGTAGTCACAAGGACTCACATTGGTCTAACTCAGAATTCTTAGCAAAGCAAATGTTCTAGAAAAGAAAAACAAAATGGATTCCCGTAGATCTTCTAAATCTTTTTTTCACATCTGTGTATCAGTGCTTGAGGGCATGTGCAGATGAGAGTCAACATAGCCAGCCTGAGATTGCCATCCTTAGACTCCATACTCAGACAAGCTTTCAGGTTCATGGAAGCATGGGCTGAGAGGGACCTTTAAGTAAAAAGACCAGATGCCTCCCTGCATATGTGATACTAGGGGTCTGGTGCACAAAAATTTGGGCACTTGGGAGAGTCCCTCAGCCCGGCCTGTGCCCTCTCGCAGACTGGGACCCCCTCGGGAGATGTCCACCTGCTGGTGTGCCTGGCCAGTCTGGTGAGGGGCTGATGGCTGTTTGCAGGCTGGCCAAGCCCCCCAGTGGGGACCCTCACCCCATGGAGGTGTACCAGCCTGGGTGAGGGGCTGAGGGTTGTTTTCAGGCTGCTTACAGTCCCTTCAGGGTTCGGGTCCCTACTGGGGTGCCTGGCCAGCCTGGGTGAGGGGCTGAGGGCTGTTTTCAGGCTGGCCACAGCTCCCATTGACCCAAGATCCCAGCGAGGCTGGCTGGAATCAGGTTTCTGGGGTTTATTTATCTTCTATAATTGAAACTTTGTTGCCTTGAGCAGAAGCCACAACTGGCCTAGGCAGGCAGTTTCCTCCATCGCTGGCCTCCAGTTTGCTCTAGCTCCGTGGCTGCCAGCCGCCATCTTAGCTGGGTTAATTTGCATATTGTCGCTCTGATTGGCTGTTGAGTGTGGTTAGGTGTATCGGAATGAGGGTTAATTTGCATATTACTCTTTTATTAGATTAGATAGGAAAGAGACTCAGTCCCGTGAGAAGATCAGTGTGAAGATTAATTTCATGTGTCAACTTGGTGAGGCTGTTGGCCAAACACTAGTCTAGATGTTGCTGTAACGGTATTTTATAGATGTGATAAGCATTTACAGTTAACTTTAAATAAGGAACATTGTTCCCAGGAATGCCTCACCAAGTTAGGGGAAGCTAAGAGCAAAAATGGAGGTTTCTAAGAAAAGAAGAAATTCTGAGAGATAGATAGATAGATAGAATGAGTGGATGTTTGCTATGGGTCCTATTTCTCTGAAGAATCCTGTCTGATATGATTGAACTCATTCTTGATGAATTGTGTGAATAAAGGATTTGAAATGAACTAATTAAGAGTCTAGGAACCAAATCTTCAGCAATTTTCCACTCTGCATATTATGGAAAAGAAAAGGAGAAAGAAAATGGCATTTAACAATTTTAGATAATTTGCTTCCCACTTGAAAGTTCGCAATAAAAGTCCTTCCAAGAGGTTTTCCTAAATCCATATACCTCAAATCCGAAGATGGGATGAGTTCTCTGCTTACCTATATAAGTAAATTCTTAGGCCCAGCCAGTGTGGCTCAGTAGTTAAGCACTGAGCTATGAACCAGGAGGTCAAGGTTCAAGTCCTGGTCAGGGCACATGCTTGGGTTGTGGACTAAATCCCCAGTAGGGGATGTGCAGGAGTTAGCCGATCAATAGTTCTCTCTCATCATTGGTGTTTCTATCTCTCTCTCCCTCTCCCTTCCTCTCTGAAATCAATAAAAATATATTTAAACAATTAAAAAAATGCTTAGAAAAATTTCCTGTTGACAAGCTTTAAGCATAAGGTCAACTTCTATGTCTACACAGTTCTTAAAAAGATGCAATAAGTAGGTTATTCTAGCCTCAAAGGCAATGAAAAGAATTATGGATGACTCAGTGGAGAGAAGTGTGCAGATAAAGAAAAATGTACATCTTTTTACATCTTCTGGGCCATAAATAAACGAATTAAATTAAAACTCAAATGGCAAACACTTATGAGGGCAACTATTTATTAATAATATGGAATAGAATTTACAGTCTTATTATTTAAAGAGGTCATAACATTCAGAAAGAAAAACTCAAATAGTCAAATTTAAATACACAAGGACTCTACCAGATAGTCCCCCAAAACAAGCTATGAATGGCTGGCAAACATTTGAAAAAATGTACAATGCAATTCAAAGAATGCAAACTAAAGCATGAACACAATGAAATTGCATTTTCCACCTAACAAATTGGCAAAAATAGAAAAAAAATAAAGCTACCCATGATGGTGCTGACAGGAGTAAGTAGCCTGTTGGAAAGCAATTTGGCAGTACCTAAAACCTTGACTTAGTAATTCCTCCTCTGGCAATCTGCCTAAGGACGGCTGAATGACAAAAACATTTCATGCAGCATTATTTAAAATAGCAAGAAACTGAAGTATCTGAACAAAAGGAGGGGACTGGTTCATTCATTTAGTTATTCAAGTACTATACTTATTGAGTCCCTGTTATGTGATCATTTCTTAAGACTGCTAAACAATGACTAGTTGTTTTAGGGGTATCTTCTTTTAAATATGTTTTATTGAATTTTTACAGAGAGGAAGGGAGACAGCTAGAGAGTTAGAAACATCAACCAGCTGCCTCCTGCACACCTCCCACTGGGGAGGTGCCTGCAACCCAGGTACATGCACTTGACCGGAATCGAACCTGGGACCTTTCAGTCCACAGGCCATGCTCTATCCACTGAGCCAAACCGGCTATGGCAGGGGTATCTTCTTTTAAAATGTGGCAATGTGGCCAAGCCACATGGCTCAGTGGTTGAGTGTTGACCTATGAACCAGGAGGTCAGAGTTCAATTTCTGGTCAGGGCACATGCCTGGGTTGTGGGCTTGATCCCCAGTGGGGAGTGTGCAGGAGGCAGCTGATCGATGTTTCTAGCTCTCTATCCCTCTCTCTTTCTCTCTGTAAAAAATCAATAAAATATATTTTTTTAAAATGTGGGAATGTGGGTAGAATTTGTATAAATAAATAAATGTATATGATTCATAAGCTTATATATAACTAGAGGCCCGGTACATGAATTCGTGCACGGGTGGGGTCCCTCGGCCTGACTGGCAGTTGTGGCCAATCAGGGCGGGCTCGCCCAGTCCCAATTGGGGTCAATAGGAGCTGGCTAGTCAGGGGGCTTGCAGGGGAGGGACTGCGGGAGGTTGACTGCTGGAGTGCACTGACCACCAGGGAGCAGCTCCTACGTTGAGCATCTGCCCCCCTGGTGGTCAGTGCATCATCACAGTGACCAGTCAACCGGTTGTACTGGTCGGGTTGGGTCCTTAGGTTTTTATATATATAGATTATGAATGTTTATACCACAGCTAGAAGGCTACATAAGGAATTCACATCAGAGATTGCCTTTGGCAAAGGAGCTGGCTGAGGTGTAGAAGGGAGATTTACTAGCTATACTCTTTTGTACCATCTTGAATGTTTAAACATGCGCGTGGATTTTGTCAGCATTGTGGTAGTGCACAGTGTGCATCTAATCTTATTTGTCAGGCATGTCTCGGGCTGTTTTCAGGTGATTTCATGGATGTCTCATCTTCTGGATGCAGAAAGCTCTTCAAGAGAAGGGACTGTTTCATATTTCTTTGTTATTTCCCCATAGTGCTTAGCACAATTTTGGCACATAATGGGTATTCAAAAATATGTGAATAGAAAATAATGTAATTTGGTGCTAAAATACCCTGCGAGTGAAAGTTAAAAGCAATGGCTCTGGATACTGCTCTAATGCTGACGGTGTATTTTAAAGCATATCGCTTTTATTTTATATCATAGTTTGCTTCTCTGCCAATAGGGAAAAAACAGGATAATTGATGACATTCTTTAGTGAAACTTTATATAGAGAAATGCAAAATTCCCTTTTAATTCCTGAGTATCCATATGTAATCTTTTTTAAAAAAATATATTTTATTGATTTTTTACAGGGAGAAAAGGAGAGGGATAGAGAGTTAGAAACATCGATGAGAGAGAGACATTGGTCAGCTGCCTCCTGCACGCCTCCTACTGGGGATGTACCCACAACCAAGGTACATGCCCTTGACCGGAATCGAACCTGGGACCCTTCAGTCTGCAGGCCGATGCTCTATCCACTGAGCCACACCGATCAGGACTCCACATGTAATCTTAATAGTTTAATTAACTTAAAGACCTCAACAGCAAGTAAGGAAACATATAGACAGTCCGAAGGTTTTAATTATTGCAAAAAATAAAAATTATAATACAGGGATTGTTCATTTGTAAGAGACTAGGTTTGTTTTCCTATATGTTAGGAGTCTATAATCCGCAACAATTCCTGTATCATGAAACACGGTTTTATTTTGCTCTATTCTCCTCTATATGAGAAACAAGGAACAAAGTTGTTATGGTAATAAGTTGTGTTCACCAGTGAATTTTTTTCATTTTCTGCAGTTTCATGAATGAATGACAACATCAGTTGAAACTGGAACTTCATTTGGTATATTGATTGTCTTCACCAACTATACACACACACACACAACCCCCACACACACCCACACACCCATAGCCATTTATTTTCATTGCCAGCTGAAGAAATTAACTGGCAAACTACCAAAGGGAGTATCTGTCACTAAATTAAGTTCCTGAAATGCAACTCTTGTGTTTTTTTTCCCCCCATTTCTTTTTGCCAGCAACTTCCCGGGTATGAGATAGCACATTCCCCTGCATTGCACAACCTTAGACAGGTCAGAACTGCTCCAGAAGGTACAGACACCATTCGATACGAAGTGCAAAGCAGGGACAAGCTTGAGGATGAGAAGGAACTATTGAACAAAAGGCCTGTTTTTTGCTTCTGCAATTCCCAGGTGGAATTAGTTTGATGTTGAATGCTCTTGGTGAAAAGGCAAACAGAAAACGCTGGTCCAGTGTGAAAACACAGGCTTGGAAATAGACGTGGAAATAAATTCCTGAGAAGGGCCAGGCTCAGTCAGCAAAATTCTCCCAGCTGGCCCTTGCCAGTTTGGCTCAGTGCATAGAGCTTCAGCCTATGGAAGGGTCCTGAAGGGTCCCAAGTTCAATTCCCTGTCAGGGCACATGCTGGGGTTGTGGGCTGGATCCCCAGTGAGGGGCCTGCAGGAGGCAGCCAATCAATGATTCTCATCATTGATGTTTCTCTCTCTCCCTCTCTCGCTCTCTCTCTGAAAACAATAAAAATATATTTAAAAACAATTGCCCTGACCAGTTTGGCTGAGTGGATAAGAGTGTCGGCCTGCAGACTGAAGGGTCTCAGGTTCGATTCCGGTACCTTGGTTGTGGACATATCCCCGGTAGGGGGTGTGCAAGAGGCAGCTGATCGATGTTACTCTCTCATCGATGTTTCTAACTCTCTATTCCTCTCCTTTCTTCTCTGTAAAAAGTCAATAAAATATATTTTAAAAAAACAAAATAAAGTTCTCCCAGCTGGTTGAAGGGGACTTTGCTACAAAATTCCATAAAGAAAGGAAACCCACAACCCGGCTAGTGTGGCTTAATGGTTGAGTGTCCACCTATGAACCAGGAAGTCATGGTTGCCCGGGTTGAAGGCTTGATCCCCAGTATGGGGCATGCAGAAGGCAGCCAGTCAATGATTCTCTGTCATCATTGTTGTTTCCTTCTCTCTTTCTCCCTCCCCCCTCTCTCTAAAATCACTAAAAGTAATTAAAAAAAAAAAAGAAAGGAAACCCATAGACCTGCTGGAATGCATGGTGGAAATTTGGAGATTTTATTAAACTAAAAAATATAGATTAAGATCCCAGTACACCAGTTGGTAAATTGCCCATTGCCGGTTGACAGCCTGAGTGGGTGGCCCAGTAAGGCCTGGAGGGTATGCCTTGTCAGTAAGAGATAGAGGACAGACTATTGCATTTATTGGGGCTTCAGCAGCATTTCCTTCAATAAGAGGAATAAGAAAGAAAAAAAAAAGGGGGGGGTTAAGAGGAAGAAAAAGGAGGGAGAGAAAGGAAAACAAGGAAAAAGACACAGGATGAGGAAATTCTCATTTCACAGCATAAAAAAAAGAATGAGAATGGGAAAGAGGAAGAGGTGGAAGTGAACATTTATAGATGTCATCTCCTCTCCTCCTCTGTACCATCCCAAAGTGGTATTTTATCCCCATTTTACAGATGAAGGAGGGACAGATCCCACAGCTGTGAAGGAATAGCGCTGGACTCAAACCTGACTCTAACTAATTCCTCCTCCTTTCCATCATACATAGGAAAACTTTCAAGTCAGCCAAGAGGACATCTGTGAACTATGATTTGGCCAACCGGGTAAGTGTGTTCAGAGAAATCAGCATTCCTTGCAAAATTGTTGCTATGCTAAGTTCAATTTCACCTTTGGGGAAGAGGTCAGGAAGGGCATGGAGAAGCTTTAAATGCCTTTACATCAATCCTGAATACAGGGGAACAGAATTTACAACCGGTCATAATGATAATGATAATGATAATGATAATGATAATGATAATGATAATGATATGCCTTAAGAAAAACAACTGGATTAGTTTATCCTGCCAATGAAAACCCGAAAAGAGGTATAATGTTTTATGGTCTTAAAATATATATGTTTTCTGGCCAGTGTGGCTCAGTTGGTTGAGCGTCTTCCCGTGTAGCAAAAGGTTGCTGGTTCGATTCCCGGTCAGGGCACATACCCAGGTTGTGGGTTCGATCCCTGGTACGGGAGGCAGCTCTGATGGACGTTTCTCCCTATCCCACACTGGGGATCGAGCCCGCATCCCGGGCTTGTGCTCCTGGTTCATAGGTCGATGCTCAACCTCTCAGCCTGGGTAAGCCAGGCTTTTAAAAAGCCTCAAACATCAGTGGCTTGGAGAGATGAAATTCTATAAGGAAAGGAAGTCTAGGAAAATGTCAGTTACAGAATTTAAGTGGAATATAGGTGACTGTTCGCTGCATAGTTCTTTCAACCTTTTCTGTATGTGTGGGGATTTTCACAATAAAATGTGAGGAGAAATCAATGGCTTGATATTTGCCACTTTCAACGAGTTTTGGGTAAGAGGAAGGCCAGGACAATGGCCTCAATATAAAAAAGGTTTCTCATCCATCCTGGCAGAGTGCATTGGGGTGAAGAGGAGGGGGAAGGGGGGAGGGGGGAGGGGGCTCAGTGTTGGTCAGTGGTGTCATCTCTCTTGGGAGGGATTCCATTAGGGGGCCAGCCAGGGCTGACAGACAAAGCCAGGCAGAGGCAGGTGTCCATCTGTGAACTTTTCTACCCTAAAAGCTTTGATCTCGGGGCAGAGAAACGGAGAACTGAGCTGAATGAAGTGGCCCAGGTCTTCTCACAAGAGAAACACCCGTGGCAGGTGGCCATGGAGAGCCCCATCCCCTTCGTTTCCTCCCTCTTGGTCCACAGGGCCCTGAATTAGAAGCAGTGTCTCCAGCTGCATGAGTCACAGAACCAGCCCAGCCCCTGGCACTGCAGGTCCTTCTGGAAAAGATGACAGGAGCACGTTTGCCCAGGCGTGTTTGGAAAAGCACACCGTGTGTTTTTATTGCTGCTGCTACCATGCGGATGCTTTTTTTTTTTTTTGAGCTGTTCTCAGCATAGCCATAGGATTCCCTTCTGACTGCAGCCATTCTGTGGAGGAAACTCCAGCAGTAATCTACACAATGCTGGCCTGGAAGGGGAAAGACGGGGGGAGGGGGAAGGCTGCCATAAACTCGGCTCCCTCCCTTCCCCATACCCATGACAGATCTTATAGGGGCCTACAGAGCTTTGCAACAAAAACACGCAGATTCATTCTGCCAGCTTGTCAGAGCTTCCGGTTTGAAGCAGCCTAATCCGGCATCATAGCGGACTGGTGAGGTACATTATGACACAGCCCTTCAACAGACATGCAACAAAGTTCCTTTAAAAAAGCATGAGCGTGCTTCGGGTACTGATGAGTAATTTGCAAGCTACGTTATTCATTAGAAATGAAAATAAATAGGAAAACAGTGATGCCCATCGTGTGGTTAAAAATATAGAATGTCAGCCCTGGCCGGTTTGGCTCGGTGGATAGAGCATCGGCCTGCGGACTGAAGGTTCCCAGGTTCGATTCAGGTCAAGGGCACATGCCTGGGTTGTGGGCTCAATCCCCAGTGGGGGGTGTGCAGGAGGCAGCCGATCAGTGATTCTCTCTCATCATTGATGTTTCTATCTCTCCCTCTTCCTTCCTCTCTGAAATCAACAAAAATATTTTTTAAAATATATGTAGGATGTCCCCCAAAATGTATAATATACATTTGAGTTGATAACTCAGTTGATGCTTCTTTCTTTTCAGATTTAACCCATGGGAATTAATAATATTCAAAGTGTGTTTATATTTTACATTTTTTGGACACCCTGTATATACCTCTATGGTTATATATGCAAGAATATCTTTGGTTGTGTGTACAGAAAAAAAACTGTATGAGGAGATAGAGATGGGGCAGGGGTTAAGATAAAGAATCATAATCACTAGATAAAATCCACTTTTTGTATTGGTTGCCTTTTTATGTGTATATCTTCTATTTAAATAATGACTTTTACCTAGAAAAAGTAGAAACAGAACCACACTCTTAAAGCAACAGCATCAGAACTATAGTATTCAGGCTGCCCAAGCTCCTTTTTATAAAACATATATTTTTATTGATTTCAGAGAGGAAGGGAGAAAGGGAAAGAGATAGAAATGTCCATGATGAGAGAGAAATCATGGACTGACTGCCTCCTGCACGCCTCCTACTGGGGGTTGAGCCCACAACCTGGGCATGTGCCCTGACCTGGGATTGAGCCCTGACCTGGTTCATAGGTCCAACGCTCAACTACTGAGCCACTCCAGCAGGACCAAAGCTCCTTTTTTTGACTGACATGAGGGTCCCAGGTAATTAACTTAATACTGGGCCTGAATGTTGAGGGGTGGAGACCAGCTTATAGCAGATCCTGAGGGCCTGCTGGGGAGACTCCACCAGCCTTCCACAGGGGCTGTTCTGGAAGCCCCACCACCAAGTGCCCCAACTGAGCAGGTTCCTTTGCGCATTAACACCCCTCATTTCAGGTTTCCAGGCTCCTGGTTTAGTAAGAGGGGAGGAAAAGGAAGGGGAAAAGGCAGCCAGGTTGCAGTTTACAGTGCAAGGTGTGGCCATGTCAGGGCAGTGTGGGTGTCTCCAGGGGCACCTTTGGCAAGGGGTAGCAAGCTGTGATCTCACCCTCCCTAGGACCCTGACACCTGGGGGCACTTGACCTTAAATTTTGGTGACAAGCCACCTGGGCTTCCCATCCTGGCTCCACCATTGACTGGCTGTGAGGCTTGGGACATGACAGATTTTCTAAGCCTCAGTTGTTTTTGTCTTTTCATTCAAAAAGTAGGAGGGAGGGTGGGATGGGGGAGAGAATACTGCTACTATTGATGTCATAAGGTTGTTGCTAAAATTAGGCTTTCAATAAATGTTGTCTAGCTTAGTGAAAACCATGGATTCTGGAGCCAGACTGCCTGGGTGTAAATCATAGCTATACCATTCACTAGTTTTGTGACTCAGTCTATTCACCTGTTAAAAGGGCATAATAATAGTACCTAACACCCTGACCGGTTTGGCTCAGTGGATAGAGCGTGGGCCTGCGGGCTGAAGGGTCCCAGGTTCGATTCCGGTCAAGGGCATGCACCTTGGTTGCGGGCACACACCCAGGAGGGAGTGTACAGGAGGCAGCTGATGGATGTTTCTCTCTCATCGATGTTTCTAACTCTATCCTTCTCCCTTCCTCTCTGTAAAAAAATCAATGAAACATATTTTTAAAAATAGTACCTAAGTCATAGAGCTTTTATAATCTATAAGTAAGTTAACACATATAATATACTTAGAATGGTGCCTTGTGTATAGGAATTTTTTGAGCTGGATAAGGTCTTCACTATCCCTTTTTATTGATGTTTCTCTCTCACTGATGTTTCTGACTCTCTATTCCTCTCTGTAAAAAATAAATAAAATCTATTTTAAAAAAACAATATGTACCTGACTGAGATGATGT
The DNA here is from genome assembly GCA_004026665.1 of Murina feae. Taxonomy (NCBI): domain Eukaryota; kingdom Metazoa; phylum Chordata; class Mammalia; order Chiroptera; family Vespertilionidae; genus Murina; species Murina feae. Next base: position 7,997 of record PVJC01024981.1, on the reverse strand, counting down.
GGTAAGTGCTATTTCTCAGTAAACAGTAATATTAACACCAATTAATAATAGGTGATGGTATAGTAGGATCCCACATCTACAGGCAGGGGGCTTTTTTTACTCCTTGATCTTCAAGGGCCTGCAAACTGACTGGATAATTCCCAGTGTGGATACTGACTAACCATACAGACTCATTTTGGTAGCAATTATTTTTTTTTTAAATATATTTTATTGATTTTTTACAGAGAGGAAGGAAAAGGGATAGAGAGTTAGAAACATCGATGAGAGAGAAACATCGATCAGCTGCCTCCTGCACAACTCCTACTGGGGATGTGCCTGCAACCAAGGTACATGCCCTTGAGTGGAATCGAACCCGGGACCCTTGAGTCTGCAGACTGAGGCTTTATCCACTGAGCCAAACCAGTCAGGGCAGTAGCAATTATTTTTAAAAACAAATTGGAAATGTCAGCATAAGCTCTCAAACGTCAGAGGCAGGGACAAGATGGTGTTGTGACAGGTGCCTATGAAATACCACAGTAAATAAGGTGGTTTTCTCAGTTGGGTAGTAATCTTTCTGATAAAAAGTAGGTGTGGCCTCATCCGGAAAATGCAAATTAACGCCACAATGAGAAGCAACGCCCATTAGAAGGCTTGATGACAGATAGCAAGGGTGAGTAGGGATGGGGCATCTGGAGGGAGCTCTCCTGCACTGCTAGCCCGAGTGCAGAATGGTTAGATCCCTTTGGAAACTAGTTTGGTCGTTTCTTATAAAGTTAAACAGTAATCTCACCATGCTGGTTACCGATTGCTGTGGGACAGATTACCCCCAAATTCAGTGGCTTAAAATGGCATTAATCTTAACCTCTAAGGGTGTCTATGGGTTAGAATCTGAGACAGGGCACATTTTGCTCTGCCTCATCGGGGCACAGCCGGAAGGCTGAAGCTGGGGTGACGGTTCCCAAGGGCTGGCCCACTCACAGGTCTAGTAGATGATGTTGGTGTTGGCTGGAGGCTTAGTCTGAAATCACCACACATGGCTTCTACCTGTGGCCAGGCTTCCTCACAATACTGTGCCTGCGTTCCCAGGGCACACCTCCCAAGAGAGGAGAGGGAGAAAGGGCGAAGAGATAGGAAGAGAGAGATAGAGGAATCCCTGAAAGCAGGGGTCATACCCATTTTTATGCCCTCACAACAGCTTCAGCATGGTAAGCAACCTTGCCATTTATTTTTTAAAATATATTTAATGGATTTCAGAGAGGGAGAGAGAGGGGGAGAGAGAGAGAGAAACATCAGTGATGAGAGAGAATCATGGATTGGCTGCCTCCTGCACGCCCCCTACTGGGGATCGAGCCTGCAACCAGTGCATGTGCCCCAAACCAGGAATTGAACCTTGACCTCCTGGTTTATAGGTTGACGCTCAGCCACTGAGCCACACCAGCCGGACAGCAACTTTGTCATTTAATAAGTGAATTTTCCCAAAAAGGAGGTGTTAACCCATGTGATGGTTAATGTAATGGGGCAGCGTGGCGAAACTGCAGTGCACAGATATGTGGTCACGCATTATTCTGAATGTTTCTGTGACAGTGTTTTTTGGACCAGTAGAGCAGATTGCCCTCCATAGTGTGGATGGGCCTCATCCAATCAGGTGAAGGGCTGAACAGTATAAAAACTGATCTCCCCGCCCTAACCGGTGTGGCTCAGTGGATAGAGCGTCGGCCTGCGGACTGAAGGGTCCCAGGTTCGATTCTGGTCAAGGGCATGTACCTTGGTTGCGGGCACATCCCCAGTGGGGGGTGTGCAGGAGGCAGCTGATCGATGTTTCTCTCTCATTGATGTTTCTAACTCTCTAACCCCCTCCCCTCCCTTCCTCTCTGTGAAAAATCAATAAAAAATATTTTTTTTAAAATCTGATCTCCCCTGAGCAAGAGGGAATCATGACCTTTAGTCTGTCATTTCACTCGGCAGATTTTGGGCTTGACAGCCTCCATAAGCATGTGAGCCAACTCCTTAAAGTAATTGTATCTATCCATCCATCTACGCATCCATCCAACCAGTTGGTTTCTTTGTTCCAACCTTGACTCATATCGCCCGGTTTTCTAGTCTTACCAAAGTCGTGGACTTCCTGTCCAGGACTTTTTGCCCTTGGTTCATAACCTCAAATGAGATTTGCATGCAGGATTTTTCCCGAGCTACTCCCTAATAGCAGGCAGTGTGCCCCTAACAAACAGCGTAACAGGGGCTGGAAGGCCTTGCGACAAGGTGGCAGTTCTCTGCGGTCTCCCGAGGAGACGTGAGCAGGAGCCATTACATGGCTCGCCAGTAATCCCTTGCAAAGAAGCTGCGCCCGTCAGAGCAGAAGTAAATCTTTCATGACCGGAAAATGCGAATCAGCTCAAGCGAAGCAGAGTTCTGGCCTCGTACAAAGCTTAATTATGTTTTTAACTCCGTAAAATGTGCCCCGCTAAAGATGCCTGAAAATGCCCCACTTCCCGCTTGAACCAACAGAAAATTAATGATCAGGATGCAAAGTGGTAAGAAATGATCTGAATTCCTTAGCGGTGTCTTTTGCAAGGATGTACGCTTTACATTTTTGTGGCAGCTCTACTTCCCCGTAGCTCAGTTTCTTCTTATCGAACAAATCCCAGAAAATTCTAAACTTTCCCCCAAGAAGGGAACTAGAGTGGGGGTGGGGGTGGGGAAATCCGTACCATACGTGGCTAAGGTTTCTCGCCCGCCCTGTGGAGTTAGGAAAAACACTTGAGCCCCAAGGACAAAAGCTCCCTTGTTTAAGCACTTGCCCAGCTGCACTTCGACTAAATATATCCTGGGCACAGTGTTTCCACTCCTCCACCCTCTCCTGGAGCCAATCACACGGTGACAAACAGCTCAGAAGGCCTCCAGGGACTGGGCCTTGGAAGGCACTGCCTTGGTTACCATTTCACCTTCCCCTCCAGCTCAGGCCCCTGCTGGGGCTCCCTGCTTCCCCCAGAGGCTGCCTGAGCCTCCGTGGGGAGAGGAGAGACCTCAGGGGTTAACTGGGCCACCTCCATCTGGAATCCATGCACCACCTGGGCTGAGGGCATGAATGACTCATTGTTTACGGTCTGGGGAGGGTGTCTTAGTGTCAATAACAGAGGCGAAGTAAAATCGTTTTTCCCCTTTCAACATAACCAATCTTCTAGAAACTGAGTATAGAACTGGAAATCGGGGGAGGGTGTTTCTCCGCCCTCCCCCTCCCCGCAGCTGTAGCCACAGTTACTGCTTTGAGTTGGTCTGTGGGATTTAAATTTACTGTCTACACGCAGGAGACCTAAAGCCAGGGGGGCCTTTTCCTTGCAGCTGTGTGCCTGTCCTTTAACACTTAGCTGAAACCTCCCGTCTGCCCAAATGCGGTCGGGCTGGGTGCCACCCTAGGTCCTGTGTTACTCACGTCTTGTAGAAAAGGACATTTTGATCATTTCCCATAGCTAAATGTAGACATGTGTGCATTTCAGTCCGTATGATGTCTTCTGATTTCTAAAGCAGCGTCTTCATAATAACCACCCCTCCCACACCTTAAATTTTCCTGCGTGGTGCCCTTTCCTTGATTTCAGCAATTTTTAAACTTCTTGGGAAACGGGGCTGGGAGATCTGCCTGGGCTGTGCGAGCTTTTGCTTTTCATAAATATATCCCAGTCCAATAGCTTGAGAGGCAGGCGACACGGTTCCCTACCTGTCTGCACGTGATTCATACACAAGGCATTTCCTGCTCGGGTTTCTGTGACTGCCTCCTGTTTACTTGCATGTGTAGGTGTTTCAAGGAAAATAGTGAAAAAGGAAGATGTGGGAAAATAAATAAATATGGGAAGGAAAGGGTAAAAGGCTTGTGTAGATTCGGGATCTAACTCTAACGTGCGGGGTTGGGGGCGGGAATAGGGATGGGGGTTAGAACTCAAATGAAGAGCGCACAGCGGAGTGTTCTTCTCGTCACATTAAGTGACAGCCCTGAATAGATTGCAAGTCACTGTGAGTTGGGATAACTGAAAGAGGAGGGAATATGCACAGGACGTGGAGATTAAGTAGGGTGCTTGATAAAATGGCAGGAAATGCCTTTCTTTTAATGGTCTTCAATCAGTCCGATGCCTTTACATGTCTTCAGGAAGATGAGATGGGTGTGGCTTCGGCTGATTCCTTGAGACACACGGGGGTGACTCTATCCCGTGGATGAAAATTCATGTAGAGTCTGAATTAGAAAGAATCCAAGTTGCAAAGGGCATGTCTCTTCTCTTCAAACCTATGCTGTCGTTTAGATTGACTATGTCTTTCTTTGCTTGTTAGTAGCCTTTAAACCAGCGGTTCGCAACCTTCTGGCCCTTTAAATACAGCTCCTCATGCTGTGACCCCCCCAACCATAAAATTATTTTCGTGGCTACTTCATCACTGTCATGTTGCTACTGTTATGAAGCATCATGTAAATATCTGATATGCAGGATGGTCCTCGGCGACCCCTGTGAAAGGGTCGTTCGACCGCCAAAGGGGTCGCGACCCACAGGTTGAGAACCGCTGCTTTAGACCAAATCAGGTATCAGAACGTTTGCATTAGCCCTTTTGAAGCTACTGAAAACCTGCGGAGATTAAGTATTTCTCTGGTTTGTTAGCCCGGGCACAGTTATTGCAGCATGGGTAGGGAAATGGTGATAATTGAAGCTTTGATTTCTCACAGCTAACCACAAATAAATGGTAGTGCTCTGAATGAGCCCGATTTACATCATACACAGTCTGTTTGCCAGTGAGTTTCCTTAGCGAATGCTAGATGCTTAGGTTAAAACTGAGGATTGGCTAAAGGTGATAATTTGCGCAGTCTCTTTAAGAAGCTGGATTTAAAACTTTGGAATCTTAATCTTCAGCTGAACTTGTTTTTCTTTCCTTCCTCCTTTCCTCAAACAGCTTTTGGGTATCTGTCCTAAGGGTGGAGACCTCAACCATCCATGGGGCCAGTAAGACAGCCTAATAAGCAAAGCTAGTAGATGTAAGAAAAATGCAGATAGAGACACGTTTTATGTGCCTAATACTAGTAAACACAGAGACAACTTCTCATTCTCACCAAGAAATGGGCTCCCCTTATTCTCGAAAGAGGCTTCTTTACAAAGTCTTGCTTTCTCTCTTTTGATATTGAGAACTATTTTACTCCAAGGTAAATATCAGCACACACTCAATATAATGACACCTCATATATATGTAGCCTCAATGGGGAAGCAATAGGGAGTGGCAGAGACTGCAGTAAAGCAGAGAGCTGGTGTCCCAGCTAAGTGGCACATCTCTGCACCAGGCACCTGATACCATGGGGAACCAACCAGGCCTGGGTTGGAGTCGGGGGTGTGGGGGGGTATATCTTATTCTTCAAGAGAAGTCCACGACCCTGATTTTTATGTAAATCCAAATTTTAAAATGTGACCTGAAATTTAAAACAGAAAATTTTAAAAGAGCCAACCAAAATGGTTTGGTGAGCTGGATGAGGCCTGTAGATCACCGGCTTGAGATCTCAGATCTACTCACCAAGGCACCCTGATGTAAGGTGCTGGGGAGAAATTTATGAACTAGTACTTTAACCATGATGAGTCGTGTGTGTCATTGTAGGGGGAAATGACCCAGTGGCCTGTGAGCGCAGGGGAGACCAAATTAGAAAGAGGTGAGTGAGTGATCAGGGAGGAGGGTCAGGGAAGGATCCAGAAGGAAAGTGTAGCTGAGCTGTCTTGCTCGTTGAGCCAAGCAAGCACAGACTGCAGGGAGGTGGTCCAGAGTGAATCTCAGAGGCCACCAGCAGGCCCAGCCTTTTGTCAAAGAAGCTAAGGACAGTAGAGCGAAGTGGTCCTCCCTATCAGGTACCTCTAAGGCTGTGCGATGAAAAGGGAGGCGAGGAGGCTGACGACGGAACTAAAAAGACTTCATCGAAGCCAGTCTTCCCTTCGGCAGATCTGAGATGCATTCCCTTGTTCTCATTCAGGATGAAAAAAATCACTCAGCATCTGCTAGGAATTAGGTGTCATTTCAAAGAGACCACGAAGCAAGGATTTGAATCAGAATAGAGCATGGAACGAACCCTCCACCCTTGGAAATACAATTCTGGCTTCGTACTCTGTGGCTTGGGGAAAGGGTGGGCCAGTGAGGTAAAAATTGGAATGCAAGCAGACTCTGAGGAAAGGGCTGGCTCGAATTGTGTGCGCCTCTCCTGCTTCCGGTAAATGCAAATCTGAATAAATAAACAAGTACTCGAGGTTCAGACAGGGGAAGAGACACACCCCATCATCCCTTTCTGTTAGCATTTACTTTAGAAAATCTGTGATGTAAATTTGTTCTCTGCCCCTTTGAGCAAGCTTTTCTAAAGCTAAATAAGCTTCTTCACAGCTTAACCACCCAGGGATTTCTTTCTCAATGACCTGGGAGCTCGCCTCTTTGAAATGCAATCACCAAGGAAGGTAACATCCCCGTTTCTCAGTTTCGGTGGGAGAGTAGGAGTCTAACTTTGGTTCCACGTTATAAACCTTCCCCCTGTTATAAAAATACCAGTTTATTTTTTCTTCAGATAAACTATTTAGCTAACAGATAACCAGCTACCAATTACCAAGGTGAATTTAGAATGAACTATGGTGATAAATGGCGCTGCCAAGCCCCCTTAACTGAGGACCGGTTTTTTATCTGGAAAACAGGTATGTAACAAGGTGGTGTGTCTGCCTGGCTATAAGGGCCAAATATCTTTGCACATCATATTTTGGCTTAATGCCTATTCCATAACAAAACTGTTTTCTTTCTCCTCCACTGTTGTAGAGAGGTGTTTCAGGTTGGCAGGCGATTTTGTCTTTAATTCTATTCCCCCAGCACCTGCCATGAAGGTTGGCTGGTGTAGGGTTTTCAGCTCAGAGTGGGGGTCAGTGTCTAATCTGCGCCTAGCTAGTGGTTCTCAACCTTCTGATCCTTTAAATACAGCTCCTCATGTGGTGACCCCCAACCATAAAATTATTCTCATTGCTACATCATAACTGTATTGTTGCTCCTGTTATGAATCGTCATGTAAATATCTGATATGCAGGATGGTCTTAGGCGACCCCTGTGAAAGGATTGCTCGACTGCCAAAGGGATCAGGATGCACAGGTTGAGAACCGCTGGGCCCAGCCCCTAGATGGATGCGAATGTGGGAAGTCTGTTCATAACAGAGCTGAAGTATTTCTGGGAAAGAGACGGCCACGCTCCCCCCAGAGAGCGTTGCCACGAGAAGACATCGCGTTCTCCGCGGTAATTACAGACGCAGGGAGAGCGCAACACAGCCTGGCACAGGCTGTGCTGAGGAGTTTGAATCTCAGCTGCGTCTACTAGCGGGCTTCTGGCACTTACGGAGCTTCCTGGTCCCTCAGTTTCCCCGCCTGTAAGATGGCAGATAGAATGGGGGGTATGCACCCCATAGCACAGTGCTTGGCAGAGTAAAAAGCCTCAACAGTTAACTTGTACTATACAGTGACATTTTAAAATGTTTGTTACAGGCAGAAACACTTCTGGAGTCCAAAGCTGCATAAAATATAGTGCCTACGCCCAGAGGAAGTTATAATCTTATAATAATTATAATGACACCGTGAGATTAACGCGGGCAAATAGGAGAATCAGGTACTTCTAGAGGGGAGAGGACTTCCGGGTGCTGTAACCTAATTGCATTCCCCATAATTACATGGCTTTATAGTCCAGTTAAAATCTCAGGACTTCTTTTCTGAGCTGTTTTAACCGGAAAACCCAGGATAGCTTATCCGAAAGAAGTGAATGTAGCACCAACTTTGAAGCCAAAAGCTCTGCCACGGAAAGGCTAGTAAGAGATCTTGGCTTACGCACCCCTCCCCCTCCAGGCAGCCTAACCCGAAGGACTTTTGTAAAGTTATAAAAGTCAGCGCCTATCGACACGGACGCTCCTAAAGCCGGCCACACAGCTCTCGCTTTCTGCCGAGCTCCAGGGCGTTCCAAGGGCTTTGTCCCCGACGCCTTCAGACAGGGCTAGC
>PVJC01024980.1:0-25089 GCA_004026665.1 Murina feae | reverse complement strand
TTGTACCTCATGTAGCATCTCACACATGTGCAATTGGCACCAGCAAGAGCTTTATATGCATCACTCATGCGAGAGTCAACATTTATTTTTAAATAGCCAGGGTGTGTCATATGTACTGGCAGGCCTGGTCAGTCGGATGGTCAGAGGGATGAACAGTTGGTCACTTAGCCTTTTATATATAGAGATTATGAAAGATTATAACAACACTAAAAAGTAAAAATGGAAAAACATGCGAAATATTCGTAATATAAAGAGTATCAAGTGGAAAAATACCACATAATTGTAGGATTACTATATTTAAAATATGTTTTAAAAATGTACATACAAAAACTAGAAGAGAATGTGAAAAATGCAAAAGAAATTTGTGTGTCAGTGGTAAGATCAAGGTAATTTTTTATTTTAAAAATTATTTTAGTGGCATCATATCACAATTTTGATAAAAATGAAAAAAGGAAGTAAATGCTTTCTGACCCGTTTCTCCATCAGCCCACTTTCACCGTTTGGCTGCAAAGCCCTTGAAGTGCTCTCTGCGGGCAGCCATCGAATATGCCAGCGCTTTGTTGAGATCAGTTTGGGGTCCATTTTACTGCTTCGATTTAAATAGTCTCTGTTATGGATAATGGGTTTGCTGAGCATAAAGGAGATTGAATGGTTAGGGCAGAAATATGTAAAACGTGTAGAAAGGGCTCGGGAGGATGTTTTTAGTTTGGAATGTGAGGCTGCCCGGGAAATTATTGAGAGAGCTGAGCCAAGGCCGTGGGAAAAGGGACAGTTTAACCGGGGAGCCCAGTCGCCAGTTTCAGGAAGAGGATGACACCCGTTAACTAACCCCGTTTTACCAGAGAGCAAACACCTCCGGAATGAGCGTGTTAATGTGAGTACAGTTACTGCTTTTGAGGCCTCCGCATTCTTGGAGTAAGACAAAGGTAATGAGTTGCCCTGCCGGCTGAGGCTACGGTGAGAAAACATTATATTTAGGAAGTAAAGTAAGTGAAAGCTCATATTAATGAATAGCACCTTCATATTTTTTTATTTTTTAAAAAAATATCTTTATTGTTGAAAGTATTACATATGTCCCCTTTTTTTCCCATTGACCCCTTCTGCACCCCCATCCCCCTGCCCCAGGCCTTCATCGCCCTATTGTCTGTGTCCATGAATTATGCACATATGCATACAAGCTCTTTGATTGATCTCTTCCCATCTTTCTACCCTCCCTGGCCTTCCCTCTGAGATTCTGCAGTCTATTCCATGCTAGAAGCTTCATATTTTAAATTTTGTGTTAAATGATGGCTTTGGGTAGCTCGGTAATTTACAAAAGCATATTGCCTTTAAATCAATAATGGGGGTTTTTCATGACAAACGAGGAGTCCTCCGAGTGCTGTGACTGAATAAGTCACACACACGTTGAGAAGAGGAGGGTGTTGCTTTCAGAGTGCTGAAAAGCAGGAATCTTTAAAGTTTAGGAAGAGGTGTTGCACGCCTAGGGGACGAGTCGTTATATTGGACTCAAAGCTTAGCCTTATTTATATTCTGGCAGGCCCAAGGGGACAAATCTGACATGAAGACTAGAGGAGAGGAACGAAGTTGCTCTGAAGATTAATGTGTGGTTTTTCGCTTTGGTCCAAACAGAGATGGGTGCCTGGGGGACCCTTTTTCTGGTCTACCTTCCTCTTTCCTGTTTGTTCTGTAACACACACACACACACACACACACACACACACAGAGTCTCTGTCCTTACCCCAGGCCTGAGGTTCCTATCAGAGCCTTCAAGGTCAAAGCTAGCGAGACCATCTGTCTCAGGAGCCTAGGAAGAAAACTAATTTGTCTTTCTCAATGCCGAGACCCATAAGGATGGATCTATAGCTGGTTGGCCTTAGGCTTAAGTCTTCCAGATTCTTAGCATTTATACAATAGACAAACCTCTGGCTAATACTGATCATCTCTTACAGCATAACTTTGAAGATTTATTATACTAAAAGGTCCTCTATCTACTATGACACAAAGTAACCAAAGAGAAAAGAGGACTGAGAACTCAGTCCTGCAACGAGTGTGAAGTCGCAACCTTGCAAATGTAGAAGTTAAGGATATATTTATCTTCTCCTGATGGGTTACAGGAGTTCATAATGTGGGGCACACACCACACAGGGGAGCGATTTGATTTTTTAAGGGGGGCAATGCGAGAATGAGTTATTAACAGTGATTTTTTGGCATTTCTTATGGTTCTAGGGGCCTCATATCTAATCTAATAAAAGAGTAATATGCAAATTAACCTACTCTCCAGGATGCCTAAGCCACATCTATCAGCCAAGCCACGCCCATCAGCCAATCAGAGTGGCTGTATGCAAATTAACCCAGCCAAGATGGCAGCCGGCAGCCACGGAGCTAGAGTAAGCAGCAGGCTTCCCTTGCAACAGCCTGCCTAGGCTGGCTGAGCCTCTGCTCACGGTAACAATGTTTCAATTATAGAAGCCACGGAGCTGAAACAAACAGGAGGCTTCCTTACCTGCCTAGACCTCAGCTCAAAGCAACAGTGGTTCAATTATAGAAGATAAATAAACCCCAGAAACCTAATTCCAGCCAGCCTTGCTGGGACCTTGGGTCAACGGGGGCTGTGGGCAGCCTGAAAGCCGAAAACGGCTCTCAACCCCTCACCCAGGCTGGCCAGGTACCCCAGTAGGGACTCGAACTCTGAAGGGACTGTGAGCAGCCTGAAAATGGCCCTCAGCTCCTCACCCAGACTGCCCAGACACCCCAGTAGGGACCCAAAACCTAAAGGGGTTGTGAGCAGCCTGAAAATGTCTCTCAGCCCAACACCCAGGCTGGCCACACCCCAATGGGGTGAGGGTCCACACTGGGGGCTTGGCCAGCCTGCAAACAGCCATCAGCCCCTCACCCAGGCTGGCCAGGCACACCAGCAAGTGGACATCCCCTGAAGGGTCCCAGACTGTGAGAGGTCACAGGCTGGGCTTAGGGACCTCCTGAGTGCACAAATTTTTGTGCACCAAGCCCCTAGTACAGTATATAAGTATATATTGTGACATATTTATGCATTTCAGTTCTCTATTATATGTTTTGAAACTTTATTTTCTATTTTTTCATATCACTTCCTATTTTTTTTTTTAACAATTTCTTAGTGATTTCTTCCTTAGTACTTCACCTGTCCTTTTGTTCTTTTATTTTTCTCTTTCATGGATGCCATATTCTTTGGAAGCTTGTTTAAACCAAGTTACTGGCCTTTTAGGCTTCCTCCACATGAAGAGGAGCTCACTTTTTGAATAATAAGAATTATATGTCACAGGAGGGATATCAGGATTTTATTAGGTGGGGCATAGCCCAAAAAAAGGTTGGGAACCACTGGTTTAGACTATAGCACCTCTGAGAACATTTGTGCTCTTAATATTTGCATGGACGTCTGACTAAATAGTTACCACCTAGACTTGGAAGACTAACAAAGAGAGTTTTCAAGTCACTCATTGGGGAGATCTTGAACAGGAACAGATTTAAGTTTGCCCAACCTGAGCCACTCTGCAAGACTTAGAGCTCCAGGCTCCCTTCACCACACATCCATGATGAGAGAGCATCATTGATTGCCTGCTTTCTGCATGTCCCCTACTGGGGGTCAAGCCCAACACCCCGGGTATGTGATTACTGTCTGGGAATCAACCGTGACCTCCTGGTTCATAGATTGACACTCAACAACTGAGTCACACCAGCCGACACACACTTCTTTCTAATTTTAAATGGAACCCAAATAGTTTGTCCACAGGAAGTCCTATTACAATCTGCTATCTCTTCTGATGCTCTAGTGCCCTAAACTTCCCAAGTCCTCTCACTGTTTATTCTGTGCCAATGAAATTCTCTTATTCTGCATCTTGAATTCCCCAACCCCTCTGTCCTCTACTCATTCCCATCTCCATATATCAAATTTCAAACACAGGACCTGGGGCTATTGCCTCTCATCTTGAGGGACTGCCATCTGCCTTTGGTTCTAATGCTTGAGCATCATCCTCTGCACTTTTCCCCTGCCAAGTCCTTGCCCTTTTTCTCCTCAGAGAATGGGGAAGTAATAGCAATGAAGATTGTGTCATACTCCCCATATGTTAATAAGTGTTACTACAGCTGTTGAAGTGTCTCATTATGTACCTCATATGTGTCAAGCCTTAGAATTCATAGGCACCATGGAAATCTCCCAACCACGTACTGAGTGTACCGTTCAAAGTGAATTGCACAAGGTTACAAAGCTACTCGGTTAACTTGTCCCAGTCCAGTTCCCTTCCCACTATCTTATCCTGAAGTTCATGGGAATTTCCTGAGTATATCATCTGTAATAGTTTCTTTGTAATGCACACAGATCAGTTTCTTGTAATCCCCACACACACACACACACAATTTCCTAGTCTATTGACTGGAAAAAATATTTTTAGAAGATTCTACTATTGCTCCCTTCACTACCTAGCCACACACCCTTTCACACACACATACACACACACTCACATTCCATTGCTTCAGCTGGCCTCATTTCAGAAATACGAAACAAACACCAATACTTTAGAAGAGCAGGAACTCTTTACAACACCAAGACTGGGAAGAGGTAATTAAAGGAAAGAGAAAATTGAAAACCTACAATGGGAGCATCTCATCGAAGTTACAGGTTGTGAATCTGACCCATCCTCGTCTACTGCTGGAAAGGGATCTTAAGTTGAAACTGTCCACGAGCTCAGACCAATCCCGTAGCAACAGAAAGGGTGGCTGGGGTGCCCACTGATGGGAGGAGCTCCTAGGCCCAGCCCTGTGGAGGCCTCTGGGGCTCAGGGGCCCACTCAGATTGTGCCAGAAAGCAAGAGAGAGGAACTGGGGTGAGCAAGCATTGTGGCTTTATCTGTTTCCTGTTTCAGCGAGGCTTCTGCGCAAACAGAAACAGTACCAAGAAGGGAAATGCTAAGGGGACGCATAGCCGTGGATTGAGAGCTTGCCCTTGACTCGGCTGCTGTCTTGCCCCATCTGAGACCAGAGCCAAGATCTGCCCGGGAGCTGGAAGGCTTTTCTGAGCTGCTTGGGTTGGAGCGTGGGACCCAAGGTAACTGAAGAGGAGGATGTTTTTGTGTTCAGGTGGGGGTCCTCCAACTCTGGGGTGGAACAGAAGCCCCTTCATCATTGGAGCTTCCCTGAGCTGAAGGGGGAGACACAGGAGCGGACGGTGTAGCTTAAGAATGTTGGGTGTTGGGTAACTAAGAAAGCACCCACGCTGGTTTCCAGAGCCACTGGCCACACTGTACAGCTTCCATTGCTCCTCTCTGCATCCGTTAGATTGAATTAGGGGTGAGTCAATGACAGTATTCAGGCTACTTAGTGACAGGGGCATAAATTAAATGAACTTTTACAGTTCTCTTCAAAGCAGGGAGTCCCCCAAACAAGTAGCTGCCTTTCCAGCAGCTTAGGTGTAGGCCCATCTGTCCCGGCTCACACCGAGAGCTCTGGCCTGGGAAGCCATTCACCGCACACACAGCCAGGAAGTGGGAATAGAGACTCAGAAGGCCAGCACCCGGACATCTCCCTCTGGCAGTGAGGAGGGCTGTCTCCAGCCAGTCCCCCGTCTCCCCAGAGCCCCACTGGGCCCTGTCATGCTGCCCACGGGTGCCCCACAGATGCCAGAAAGCCCAGTGGCCCAGTGACCTATCTTTGAACCTCACAGGGACCAGTTCCTTTTTCTTCTACAGCCCGTCGCTGTCAGTGAGCCGACCCACATGGCCTCTTGGTGCAAGCCATCAGAACAGCCCAGCTGTCCCGGGAGCTGGGCAGGATTCCGCTCAGCTGTCCACAGAAGTGCTACCAGATATGAGGGCCTGCGGGTCGGGGAATGCTCCCTTCTCTAAGGGGCCATTTCCAGCACATCTCCCACGTGGGTAACAAGCCCCAGCCCATGCCCCTCAGGAAGTGGGGGCGGGAAGGGGGGTAGTGGGCAGCATGTTTCAGTGGATTAGTGCAGACAGCCTGGTGGCATCCAGAGAGGCCTTCCCTCAGACTCAGCTCTTCCCCATGGCCCTGTCCTCTTCACAACAGGAACAGGGAGGATTCTCCATACCCAGGGATCCGCCTCCTCTAGCCTGTGGTTCCTGGAGCCAAACAGGGTGGGGACCTCACCCCCCACATGTAATGGTGGAGGGCAGGGTGGACACAGTTCTTTGCCCCATCTCTTTGCCTTTCTGCCAGGCCTAACTGAGAAGGTGGCTGTGTCCTGACCACAGAGAAGTCCTTTCTCCTTCTGGCCCAAACCCAGAGGCCACATGAACCAGAGTAGTAAATAGGAGAATGCCCTGGACAGGCATCCCCTCCGTGGGATAAACAGCACCCCTTCAAGAGAAAGGGGGGCTGGAGGGTGCGGCATTCTCGGTCCTGGGAGCACTAGGTTAGCATGGGCCTTTGTCTTACAGCCCCGTGTCTGCAGTACCCAAGCTCCGCAGGACAGGGGGTAACAATGACCACAGCTGGTCTTTATTATTACAAAAAGCTGACATTTGTTGTGTGCTATGTGTCAGATGCTGGACATGCATTTTTTTTCTTTAAAATATATTTTTAGTGATTTTAGAGAGGAAGGGAGAGGGAGAGATAGAAACATCAATGCAAGTCTTTGGCCAGCTGCCTCATGTATGCCCTCTACTGGGGATCAAGGTGATAACCAGGACATGTGCCCTGAGCAGGGATCAAACCGTGACTTCCTGGTTCACAGGTCAAAGCTCAACTACTGAGCCAAACCAGCTGGAGTGCTTTATTTTTTTTTTTTTATTTAACCCTCATAACCTCATGAGATAAGTTTCCTTCATATAAATGAGGAGACTGAGGCCCAGAGGTGTTTAATAGTTTTCTTCAAAAGCACATATGTAGTAGGTGTCAGAGCCAGGACTTTAAGCCATGCTGAGCCCAGAGCTGGGCTTCCTGCCTCCCCCGTCCATGGCAGAATAGCCAGGGGCTATGCATAGGATGCCACCCATCATTCCAGACTTGGAGTTCACCTGCACTTAATCCCAGTCTCTTCCATCCAGTCATTTATAACTTAACATGAATGGGTTTATCTAAGTTTCTTAATAAATAAAGTGGCAGATGGGAAGTCAGAGGACCCTTACACAGTGAGGAGAAAAGCCTAAAGAAAGATGAAACAGCCCTAGCTGGTCTGGCTCAGTGGATAGAGTATCGGCCTGTGGACTGAAGTGTCCCCAGGTTTGATTCCGGTCAAGGGCATGTACCTCATTTGCAGGCTTGATCCCCGGCCCTGGTCAGAGTGCATGCAGGAGGCAACAAATGGATGGCTCGCGCTCTCTCTCTCTCTCTCTCTCTCTCTCTCTCTCTGTCTCTCCCCTTGTCTTCCACTCTCTCTAAAATTCAATAGGAAAATATCCTTGGGGGAGGATTAACCAAAAAAAGGTGAGACAGCCAGGGTGGGATGTTAGAACAAGCATGACAGCACCCTCACAGCTCTGCTCGGGGCCAGCCCTGTCCAGGACCAGGCTATGCCCCTCCAGGACTCAGGCAATTGAGAAGGTGCAGGGCTGAACCACAATGACCCCTCTCGGGGAGTGAGACCACCCCACTCATGACCCGGAGAATGAGTCCTGCAGAGAATTCCAGGCTGAGCCAGATGGCCAGTGAAGTTCCGATAAAGGAGCACAGAGGCTGCAACCTGCTGAGTCTATTTGGCCTGTAAATAGACCTGAGGGGCCAGAGCTGATGAAGACCTGCTGTTGGTGCAGTTGAGGAACCCTTCTCTGACCTACTCAGGAACTGAGGTTCCTAGGGTGGTGGGTAGGCAGGTTGTGGGACCCAGAAGAGAAGTGGCAGCTGTAAGGGGGGACTCCTGTTCCCTCCGCAGTCACTCCTGTGACCCGTGGGGAAAGAGCACAGAATTTCCAGCGCTCAGGATCCAACTGAGAGCTAAGTCCAGCCCCAACTCAGCCAGGCTACCAGAGGGTTCTGGGTAAAGAAACCCATTTCCAGAAGGTCCGTGGGTGCAGGAGAGGGTGAGGGAGCACAGAAAGGCAAGAGGGGTTTGGGGGTTATCTGAGCAGCAGATAAGGCCACGAAAAGGGGCAGCAAAGTGTGGCCTCTACAGGAAGGCCTGGGGACTTTGGGCTACTGTTTTAGTTGGTTTGGTTTGGTTTCATTTTGATTGTAATGACCTCATTGAGACATAATCCATGTGTTTGCTGGTTTTTTAAATATTTTTTTTATTGATTTCAGAGAGGAAGGGAGAGGGAGATAGAAACATCAATGATGAGAGAGAATCATTGATTGTCTGCCTCCTACACATCCCCTACTGGCAATCAAGCCCACAACCCAGGCATGCGCCCTGACCAGGAATTGAACAATGACCTCCTTCACTGGTCAATGCTGTGCCACACCAGCTTGGCTGGTGGCTGGTTTTGATGGCACAGTCATTGTCTGGGCTAAAAAAACAGACTTGACACCATTTTTAGTTCTGACAAGGAGGTGATTCCAGAAAAATGAAACTCTCAACTCCGAGAATTATTGAGCTGGAAGTTCTATTATAGGTTTCACCAGCACTGGGCCTATGGCAGGTGCTTGGCCAATACTGATCTGTCCTGCACCTGAGAGTCAGAGCCTGGGTCTGGGCTGGGAGTGGGGTGCCAACGGACCATGATTAGAGGAATTAGGGTGGGGTTTCCATCCTGGACTATGTCCAGGACCAAACTCACAGGCTGGTTGCTAAGGGCTAAGAAGAAAGCAGTGGGTGCTGGTCTCAGGACTGGCCATACCTTGGAGGGATCTGGGTGCCCCTCCAGGCCTTGAGTGGAGTCACTCGCCTACTCTAGTAACAACCTGGGCCAAGACAGCAGTAAAGATGTTGGCTTGTCCTTTAGATTTGGGAACAGGGAGCCATTCAGCTGGTTCTCTAGGGGTCCCCAAAGAGTGAACACATACCTGCCATCCAAAAGGTGACAACAGACTCGTGATGATTTCTGTCAATGATGTCTCATGGTCCCCTGACTTAGAGGCAGGATGCGATGTTTGGTCAATGAAGAAGTGGCAGCCAGAAAGACGTTCCACTTTGCGGATTGAGAGAGAAAGGCCAGAGGGAAGCAGAAGTTAGCGTAGAGACTGGACCCTGAGAGTCCTCTCGTTTGGCATCGTCACCTCCTCTGTTTTCAACCCACAAGTATATGCTATTTCTGCCCCCCTGTCCAGGGGGGTAGTCATTTTTCTGCCCATCTCCTGACCCCTCCCCTTCTCCTCCCTCTTGGCATTTGGCAGATCCCGACGGCTATTCCAGGAACTGGAAGCCAAGCACAACAGGTGCTCAGGAGCTCCTCATGATCAACCCAGATCCCAGGCCTCCTGCTGGCTTGGCCCGGTGGGCCGAGAGCTATGAGGCTAAGTATGAGCGCCGGCAGGAGACCCGTGAAAGCCGCCGCTGCCGCCCCAACATGACCACCTGCCGCCAGGTGGGGAAGGCGCTGAGGACTCAGCACACAGAGCAGCTCCAGAGAGCCCGACAACAGCAGTTCTTCAGGAGAAGGAACCTGGAGGTGGAGGAGAAAGACAAAACACAGAGTGCCCGGGACAGGGAGCAAAGTCCCTCCAGGAGGACAGGCCAGGAGGCTGAACTCAAGAAGCTCTTGGCTTGGGCCAACAGGATCCCTCCCCCCAGACAGCAGGTGGGCATGCCTAGGGAACACACTGCTCTGTTGGGGGATGGGTGGGCTCCAGGTCACTAAAAAGTGATTCAAATTAAGTCCCCTCTTCCTCAGTCCTATAGTAAAGTTTCCCTTAGCCACTTACAGAGATTTTTGTTGTTGTGTTTTTTGCTTGTCTATTTAGCTATTTTTGTTTTGCACTTGCCTTGTAGGAGAGAGAAAATAATTTTAAAAACAATTCCACAGCTAATTCTTAGTATCAGTTCAAATGTAGTCAGTCTACACATCTTCTACATCCTTCATTTACCATTCAACACGTGTTTATTGAATGCCTATTGTACGCCAGGGACCCAGGCCAATCTTCTGATGACTCTCTCAAAATACACACACACACACACATGTCTATTCTGTGAGCTATTGCACCCGCCCACCTTCTCTCTTCCTTTTGGGCCATTCCAATTCTACAAAATTCACTCAGCTAAGGTCTTATCTTGTCCAGGAAGCCTTCCCTAGCTTCTCCAACTCTGCTCTCTGTGGGTCTCATGAGGCTATTAATCTTCTAAGATTAAATAACGACCCAAGAGCCCATTAGTCTGGCCTGGGAGGAAGCTATGTTGGCAAAAGAAACAGGGCGTGTCCAAATGACCTCAGCCAGCAAACTATCTGTGTCTTCCCATCCATGCTGAGCATGTTGACAGCAGGGGTGGGTCTACTGTATTCCCTGGAAACGCCTGGCCTTGTGCCCTACCCAAAGTAGGTGCTCTGTCGGGGCTTCTTACCTAGTGGACCTGTTGTCCACAGTAGGAGGTGCTGTTCAGAAAAATGATTCTTGAGCCCAACTGTAAGAGAAAACCAATACTGTACTTTCTAAGGCAAGAGGGTTTCTGAATGCTTTTTTAAAAAAAAAAAATAATAATTTAAGGACAAAAAGATTGGGCCCTGGCCGGTGTGGCTCAGTTGGTTGAGCATCATCCTATGCACCAAAAGGTTGCTGGTTTGATTTCTGGTCAGAGCACAAGCCAGGTTTGTGGGTTCAATCCCCAGTCAGAGTGTATATGGGAGGCAACCAATTGATGATTCTCTTTCGCATCGATGTTTCTGTCTCTTGCTCTCTCTATAAAATCAAATAAAAAATTTTAAAAGGTCAGGAAACTCAATTAACTAAAAAATTCCAACTGAGCCTATCAGTGATTTAAAGTTTTATGGAGCTGATTTGGCTCTGTGGATAGAGCCTGTTGTCTGAAGGGGCCTGTGGACTGAAGGGTCCTGGGTTCGATTTCAGTCAAGGGCACATACCAGGGTCGCTGGCTCAATCCCTATTGGGGGCCATTCAGGAGGCGGTCAATCAATGATTCTCTCTCTTATCATTGAAGTTTCTATCTTTTCCTCTATCTCTCCGAGATAAATAAAAATATATTTAAGGTTTTATTGCGATTGAGTTGGCCTGCATGATTAATACCACAGGCATTTCTTGGCCTCTGAGTGTTTTGTTAAAAGCAAAGCATAGAATTTTTGAATATGTAAAAAAAGAAAATATAAGTAAAAAGAGCAGACTAAATTGTGACAACTACTACTACACCCCTCTTTCCAATTTCCTAGTTTACCTTCTCCTCACACACATTTCAGCAACATTCCAGCTATTCCTAAGAGGAAGGAAGCCATCCCTGGAATACAGAAGGGAGCTTAGAATTCATCTGCTCCAAACTCATTACACAGATAGGAGACTGAGACCTGGAAAAGGTGGGCTCTGATCCCCTAACCCCTCACTCCCCACTCAGACCAGTTCTCTTTCCATATCACCATGCTGGCTGTGTAAGTGGCTGAGACCAAACAAGGTAGATGGGGATTCTAGAGAGTCTAGCTAGTGAAGCCCAGCTCCTGCTTCCTGGCTTGAGGAGGACCATTCCTGCCAGCTGGGGAGGGCAAGAGCAAATAATCGTGCAGCCTTGAAGGCTTGAAGGGGTTACTTTGGTCCTCTGGACCTGAAACCTACCATTAGTCTATCTTTCTGCAATCAGCTGGAGAATCCTGTCCTGGTGGCGTTAGGCATCCAGCATCTGCCACTTGCTTTCCAGGTGCCAGGGTCCAGCTCTGAGGTCTTTCCAACCCCACATCATCCTCTCTCAAGCGTCTGGAGGGACCTGACCAGTCATCTCCCCTCCCAGGCACAGGGCCTTCCACCACAGGACTTTCCCACCAAGAAGCCACCCAAACACCATCGTGGTAAGAGCAGAAACTCCCTCCTTTGCTGGGGCCTGCAGAGAATCCTGCCATGTCAGTCCCAGCTCACTGGCAGCAGAGAATCCCTCCTCCTCCCCACTTCCCCCTCTTTTTCCCCCCTGGTTCTAAATCACCTGCTCCTCCATCTCTCAGGCACTCAGACAAAGGCAAAAGAAGCTCAGCCAACAATTAAGAATGATGCCAGTCAGCAAACCAAGTAAGTACCTTTTGTGTTCCTGACCCCAGCTCCTTCACATTCCATCCATTCCTCTCTTCCAAGTTTTTACTTGAATATCCTCACCCAGTATGTAGGGAACACAATGAATGTCCATGTCCACCATCTTTAAAAAAAAAAAAAAGGAAAAAAAAAGCCTGCTGGTGTGGCTCAGTGGTTGATCATCAACCTATGAACCAAGAGGTCATGGTTTGATTCCTAGTCAGGGCACGTGCTCAGGTTGTGGGCTTGCTCTCCAGTAGTGGGCGTGCAGGAGGCAGCCGATTAATGATTCTCTCATCATTGATGTTTCTATCTCTCTCTCCCTTCCTTCCTCTCTGAAACCAATAAAAATACTTTTTTTAAAAAAAGAGGAAGATCTTCCCACCCTATTGGCTTTTCAGAAGAGAATAGAGATGGAATCAGCCCACCACCTCCTAACCTGTTAGTTTCTTTGCTCCATTGTCATTTTGTTATTATTTCTTCTCTTCCCAGTTGTGGAGTTGCAGTTCTAGATAAGGTAAGAAAATCCTTACCTTGGAAGGGTTGAATCAGATGGTATACAAACTGCTCCAAACTCTGGGATTCTGGGATTCCATGATAAACTCAGCTGGGATGGAGGGGCGCCTTCTCTCAGGCTGAGCATAGACACGAGGGGCTGGGGGGACTCTGTCTGAACCAAGGAAGAAAGTTTACTCTGCGCTAGGCAACCCCGGCTCTGGTTCCATGTTCCGGGACTTCAGGAGAACCAGAGTCTTCTTGACTACCCTTTCCTTCCTCTCTAGGAAATCATCCAGCTTTCCGAGTACCTCAAAGTAAGTAATGTGAACTCTCCCCTCGACTCCTCCACCTATGTACTCTCTCCTGCGCCAGGTTAACCTTACCCTCTTGCATTCTGCTTCCAGGAGGCCCTACAAAGAGAGCTGGTTCTAAAACAGAAAATGGTGATTCTCCAAGACCTACTGTCCACCCTGATCACAGCCTCTGACAGCTCCTGGAAGGTAAGTGAAATGAAACCTCTGTCTGAACAGAGCTCATCAGCTTCCAAGTTTGCCCATCTCATTCTCCTTTCCATACCATCCCTACTAGAGTATGATGTATGTTGTTTTTTCTCACTACTGAAGAGTCAGGAGGTAGAGAATGATGCTAAGACCTAGAAGTCAAACAGCAAATATATGGTCACAGTAAATATATGGGAATGACTCAAAATCTAGGAAAGACCCAGAAGCAAAAGGGGCAAGAATCCCCAATTTTTAATTTGTTGGCAGAAGGAAGATCCCAATACAGTTAATATTACTAGCTATAGTAAATGTCGATTATTTTTGTATGGCATTCATACCAATATGAACTCCCAGCCAGCATGCACCTACTGCTCAGCCCAGGCGGGAATGTGAGCGTGGGAAAGAATCTTAGAGGTCATCCAGTCTGTCTCATTTTGCCCACGAGGAAACTGAGTGTCAGAGAGGTCAAGTGACGCACCCAAAGTCACACTGCTGGTTAGAGGCAGGACGGACACTTAAATGTAGACCTTCTGATTTCAGCCCATTCATTCAACAAATATTCATAGACGGTGTTCTCTGTGCCAAGCACCGGAAATAGTGAGATTAATTACACAGCGTTCCTGCTTTCAGAGAGTTTATGGTTTTGTCGGGGATTCAGACGCCTAAACACTGCAGAGATATGAGAAATAAATGTTTCAGTCCTAACCAATTTGGCTCAGTGGATAGAGCGTCTGCCTGCAGACTGAAGGGTCCCAGGTTCCATTCCAGTCAAGGGCACATGTCCCGGTGTGGGCTTTATCCCCAGGAGAGGGCATGCAGGAGGCAGCCAATCAATGATTCTCTCTTATCCTTGATGTTTCTATCTCTCCCTTCCTCTCTGGAATCAATAAAAATAATATATTTTTTTTAAAAAAAGAAGTGTTTTCAGAATATAGTAATATATAAGAAGGAACGAATAACTCTAAAGAAGATGAGAACCAAGGAAATATTTATAGTTATATAAATATTTTCCAGGCAAATGTGGAAGAAGGAACTATATTCCAGACAGGGGATATGGCACAGGCAAAGACCAAGAGGAATAATATAGTGTAGTGCAATGAGTCGCCAACTTTTTAATCTCAGGACCCCTTTATACTCTTTAAAAAAAAATACAATGAAACTCCCTCCCCAAAATTTTATATTTGCCATGTTAACATTTACCATATTAGAAATTAAAACAGAAATCTTAAGATATATATTAATTTTAAAATAACAATAGTAAATCCATTACATGTTAGCCTAAACTTTATATTTTTAGGAAAAATAAGTATATTTTTTAAAAAGTAGTAAAAGGAGTATCATTGCTGTAAACTGTGCAAATCTTTTTTTAATGTCTGACTGAACAGAAGACAGCTACATTCTCAGATTTGCTTCTGCATTCAACCTGTTGCAAAACATTGTTTTGGTTGAATGAAGCATCTGAGGAAAATCTGACCTCAAACCAATCTGTAGTTAGAAAAAGGAAGACCTCGCTTGAAAAGGTCTCAGGGCTCCTCCGATCCCACATGGAACCCCCTAGACTAGTGTGGTTAGGGAGCTACCAGCAGTTGGACACCATCAGAGCATAAAGCACCAGCTGCAAAGAAAGAAGCCACACCCTCAAGGGCCTCTGGGACCATCCAGCCCACTGCGGAGATGGCTGCTGCTTAGACAGAGAGAGGAAATGGAGGGCGTAGAACCCAGCAGATGTTTGTGGTGATGTAAGAAAGACTTCCTAAGCTCAGCCCTCCCTCCTGGCATCCCTCATTGTGCCTGGGTTTAGGTATCTATGTTCCTGATTAAGGAAGTCCTTTCCAGCCAGAGACTGGGAGCCCAGGGCAGACAGCTGTGCAGGCCAGAAGGTTTCCAGGGCTGAACTACATTGAGATGTTTCTCTCTTTTACTCAACAGACAGTTGATAAGTTCCAACTATGTGCTGAGCCCTGTTCTACCGGGAAAAATGAGGAGCAGGGTCTTTGGGGCTAAGGGGCTCACACTGAGCAGGGAAGGGAGAGACGTGTCATGAACAACTAGCACCATGTGACACAGCTGTAACAGCGGTGTCTACAAGGTGGCCCAACGAAAAGAGAAGAGAGCCATTATTTGGCCTGAGGTGGAACAGGGTAGGTGCTGAAGGACAGGGACTCTTTGAGCTGGGTCCTGGAGGAGCCCGGGGAGTTCACCAGGACAAAATGGGAATGATGAGGGGGCAGAAAAAGCGGAAGGGCAAAGAAACCAGAATGGTTCCAGGCCCAGGTATGACAAAGCTGTGGGTGTAGCAGAGTGTGGCTGAAATGAAGAGATCATGTCAGAGTCGTCCAAAGAAAAGACCAGAAATGACCTCAGACAAGTTTCTAGGTTCTAGAATTATGACTGTTGCACTTTTTCTGTTGGACATAATATCTGTGGGGAGCAGCTACAGAGTTTGGACAGGTTTGGCAAAGTCCTCTCATGGCCATGTGCAAGTCCCAGCTTGGAGGGCAGAGCCCTCCCAGCACAATTACAGCCAACAGCTATAGTTGTGAGTTTGAACCTGTGGTCCGAACGCGTGGCCCACGTGCCTGAGTGCTGTGGGCTTGAGAGGGTTCAGGTGCATGTAATTGAGCAGATTAGAACAGTGTAACCATCTTGACCGCGCCCTTACTTTACCTCGTGGAATCTGCTATACAATGAAGACTTGGCTTGTGGCTGTTGTCGCTAGCTCTCCATCAGAGAGGACGGTGTCCCATCCAAACCCAGCTTTCTTCTCTTGTCTGACTCAGTCCTTCACCGTCCCCTCTCAGGGTCACCGAACCTGGCTTAGCTGGTGTGGCACATAAGGTGCCTAACATGGGGTTGAGTATGCCATGGCCGTGCTGGCTCGCCACAAATATCTCAAACTTAAATAATGTATGGACTCCGCTTTAGAGGGAAAATACAGATATCTCAGATCCGTGAGATTGCGTGTTATCTCCAGTTTGGGAAACACGCTATAGATAAAAAGCAGAATAGCAAGGGAACTATGCTTTATTCAGGTTTAAAGTCCTACAGTGTCACCCTGGCCGGTTGCTCAGCGGTTAGAGTGTCAGCCCACAGACCAAACAGTCATGGGTTTGATTCCCAGTACCTTGGTTGCAGGCTCCATCCCAGGCCCCAGTCAGGGCGATAGCGGGAGGCAACTAATCAACGTGTCTCAAATCCATGTCTCTCTCTCTCTCTCTCTCTCTCTCTCTCTCTCTCTCTCTCTCTCTCTCTCTTTCTCTTTCTCTTGCTCTCTCTTTCTTCCCCCCTTCTCCCATCCTCCCTCTCCTCCACTCACTGTGAAAAAAAAAAAAAACAATGGGAAAAGTATCTCAGGTTAGGATTTAAAAAAAAAAAAAAAAGTCCTACAGTGTCTGATCCATCCTTAGAAGGAGCTCAATTAATAGCTCCGGAACTGAACTGAAAGTGAGTGATGAGATCTGTGTTTTAAAAGGTTTTCTGACAATAGTGGGGACCCTGGCTTGGGGTAGGTGTATCCCAGGTAGAGCACGATCAGAGCTGGAATGGCAGCAAGCCCAGAGGGAATGGGGAGGAAGTGTTAAGAGACATTTTGGAGGTAGACTATGGGGGCAGTTACACACCACACACTCCAGCAGGTGAGCAGAAGTTCCCCTGGCTGTGGTTTCTCCCTCCTTCTTCCTGCCCCTCCCACTGCTCACCCTCCCCTTCTTCCTCCTCCCCACCAACCCCCTCGCTTCCTGTTTTTAAGGAAAATAGTCTCAGACTTTTCAATAAAGACTCTTCAGTTACTTTTCCCCAAAAACAAGGCAATTCAACTTTCTACCTCTCCCATGGAAGCCTCAACTTCAATGAAAGGAGAGCCCCAGTCAGGTGAATTTGGGGGAAATAATTAGTGTGGCGGGAACAAGAGATTCTGCTCAGTTCATGCTGAATTTCTTTTTCCCATTTGGTCTCTATGATTTGAATCTCCAACTTCAAATGCAGAGATGCTCACAGCAAACTCTGTTAGAACCCCAAGGATCAGCTCCCTCCATGGCCTCCAACCTCCAAGCTGACTCTGGGCCTTTGGATGCATAGGTCCTAGGCCACCACCAGAGTCCTAAACTGGGTACAACCTGCAGAGCAAAAGCAGTTCAGGCCGGAAAGCAAGTGCTCAGAATTGGGCAATAAAAAAAAAAAAAAAAAAAAACAGGAGTGGGGAACAAGGGGGTTTTTAAGTTCCGCAAAGTAGACATGAGATCTTGAGATGACAGCACGGCAGGGGATTGGCTGCAAATCCTAAACCACCTCTGAGTTGAGCTGGGGGCTGGAGCTTCTGCGGTGAGGTGCTAGCGTGCCTGGAGAGCAGAGGCAGGGGAGAGCCACGTAGAAGCAGGAGCTGAAGCCCTAGACCGGCACCAGGTGTGTATGGCCTCCACCTTGCTCCCTTTCCAAATGGGGGTAACTGTACTCCCTGAGCCCTGAGCTCCAGGGGTGTGACTGCCCCCAAAAGTCCACAACAGGCCTGTAACAAGAGCTTCTCCCCACATCCTATACCACTGGGCTTCATGGGGGGCGAGCTGGGGCTCAGACCAGGAAGCTACATGCCCCATTTGCAACAACTTGGCTGCCACTGTCCTGCCTGCCTTACGGAGTCTGTGCAGAGCTAGGCAAGAAAGATTTTTTTTTTTAATCCAAGACTTGAGTGGCCCTTTATCCTCCGTGAAGGGGGTTGTGCTGAATTGTATCACATTGCAAGATGAACGGAAATGTAATCTGGGGTGTGGCTAAAATTCAGAAACAGTTGGAAGAGATAAAATATTGAATTGAAACCATAGTAAGGGAGGAGAGAGGAGCTACTGAAAAAGGGTATGACACTGGGGGAAACGTAAGAATATTGCCTTGGGTTGGTCTGTTTTCTTCCCAAACTCTAGCAAGATAAACCTTAAACTCCGTGGGTTTGATTGCAATCTGCAGCGTAAGAGTTCAGGCAAAGGAAAATGCTCGGTCGGAAGATCTGAAGCAGGAGCTGAGGGTGTGGAGGGAGTGGATTTCAGGACCTATGCATTGACAATGAACAGGCCACTCGGGGGAATGCAGCCTTGTAACCAGCTATTCTGAAGCCCAGAACAGTGGCGGTCTTTGTCCATCTTTGTTATCTGTCCCAAAGCCCTGTGGCTATTGTACGCACAAAATCCCTGACTCTCGGCTCTCACACGAGAGACATTAGAAAAAAAAAACATCAATTGCAGGAGACACTTTGAAAACTTATTTTCGGCAAAGCCTTTTGCTTTTGCAAGTCCCAGCTGAGTAATACAGAAAGCAGAAAGGGTGGGGTCGCCCCCTGGCTCCCTGGGTTAGAAGAATCAGCCAAACAGGAGCTGTGAAATACCACTTCCTGCCTACTACCCCAGGTGCCCTGAAACTCCCTGAGGGGGGCCAGCCTCAAAACAGAGTCCCCTCCTCAGCCCCAGGCTGTTGTGGACTGGAAACCGTTAGGGGCATTGGAAATGAGCCTGAGAGGAGCCAGCGTGCCTCAGGCCTGAGGAGGAACAGGCCTCACGAGTGTCCCAGGTACTCCTAAGGAGAACCATGCCTTTTCTTTGAGAAACTAGCTCTCCAAGGCACCCTCCTCTCTCCCCTTAAGTCAAGTTCAGGGCTGGAAGACCAAAACCCCTACCTGAGGAAAAGGGATGAGTCTACAGGTGGCAGCAAGAAGTTGTTAGGCCCTGACTGGTTTGGCTCAAGTGGATAGAGCGTCGGCCTGCGAACTCGGGTCCCGGGTTGGATTCCAGTCAAGGGCATGTACCTTGGTTGCTGGCACATCCCCAGTGGGGGGTGTGCAGGAGGCAGCTGATAGATGTTTCTCTCTCATCGATGTTTCTAACTCTATCCCTCTCCCTTCCTCTCTGTAAAAAAAAATCAATAAAATATTTAAAAAAAGAAAAAAAGAAGTTGTTAGCTCCTCAGCTTAAATGCTGCAAAGTGGAAGAACAGACAAGGACCCCTTCTGCCTGCTTTCCTCTACCCTCACCCTTGAGATCAGCATCTCTCTTGCAATGCCCACAGTGCCTTAGGCAGATACAATTTATGAGTAAATAGAATGTCGCTTTCTGGAAAGCCCTTCTACCACCCCACCCCTACACACACACACACACACACACACACACACACACCCTGCACTAACACCTCTCCTCCATTTCTTGCTTTCTTTTTTTTGCCACATAAACTTTATTGGGACAAAAAAACATAGTATGTGTATATTGTTAGTAAAATCACTTTTAATAAATAAAACCTTCCTCTCCCACAAACATCCCCCCATAGGACCTTCTGCAAAAACATAACCACTATTAGTTTCTTATAAATCCTTCTAAGCATAAGGGCTGAGGGGATATTCATAAATAATCTATACAGATGTGTTTGTGTACATATGTCTATATAGTCATACACACATTTAATAAAATATATATATTGTTCATAATTTTCTGCACCTCACACTTACAAGTAATAATGTAGTTTGAAGATGTTTACATACCAGCACCTACAGATCTACTTCATTTTCTCAAAGTATCTAACTAGTAAAGCATCATTCATGCGTCCAGTTTTCTCTAAGGGACCTTTAATGCATCAGCCTTGTTGACTCTCATTTCTTGCTTCCTTAAAGAATTTCTCTTTTTGAGTAGTGAGGCGGGGGGTGGGCAGTGAGGGGAGTGTGTAAATTTGCTAAGGTTGCTATAACAAAGTACCAAAGACTGACTGAATGGGTTATCCAACAGAAATTTATTTTCTCATAATTCTGGAGGCTGGAAGTCTGAGATGAAGGTGCTGACAGGGTTGGTTTTTTTCTAAGGTGTCTCTCCGTGGTCTGCAGATGGCTGTCTTCTCCCTGTGTCCTCACATGGTCTCCCCTGAGCCTTGTGTATCCTGATAGCCTAGTCTCCTCTTCTTATGAGGACACCAGTCACACTGGAATAGGGCCAACCTTGATTACCTCATTTTAACCTAACTGCCGCTTTAAAGACCCTATCTCCAAATACAGTCACATTCTGAGGTACAAGGGGTTAGGATGTCAGCCTATGAATTAGGGGGGAAGGCACAATTCAGCACATAACAAGGGGTAAGAAAGAGAATGTATACTCCCCCTAGGAGGGGAGTCCGCTTTGCTTTAGAAGTAAAGGTCCATGTACAAGACTGAGAGAAGGTGAGGAGTATAGAAGAGCCCAGACAGGGAGAGAGATAACGAGGGCAGGAAAGGACAGCTTAGAATCTTTCCCTCAAGGGGACCCTGCTAGGATCCCTGAGCCACTTGATAGAGAACCTCAAAGTAGAGAGACTTTGGGGTCAGTCTGATTCTTCCTTCTCCTACTCCAGAAAAAGAGGAATAGATCTTCTTCTACCAAAAATCCTCTGTCATCTTTCCTCCTCCCTACTTCTTGAAAGAGTTTAGCTTGCCAAACATTGAGCATAGAAGCAGTAGACTGGGAGATACAGAAAAAAACATTTCATACGTTATATTTTGGCCCAAAGTCTTTTATTCACCCCATTTCTTCCAGGGACAGCTTAATGAAGACAAATTGAAGGGCAAACTGAGATCCTTAGAAAACCAGCTGTACACCTGTACCCAGGTAAGCATTCCGGAGAACACTTCTAGCCCAGGAATCTAGAATTAAAGGAGAATACTTGAATCTCAATCTTACACTCTGGAGATGCCATTTGAGAGAGATTAATGCACACAGTCCTACTCACACAGTTCTGGCTTTGCCATTTTCACTTCAATCCCCAATATACTGTATGTCCACATTCTCTCTCCGTCCTCCTCTCCCTTTCTCTCAGGACCCTTCATTTTGCACCTGGGAAGGAATCCCAGCACCAAGCACTTTGCCAGCTCCAGGACAACCTTGGGAATACCTGGAGCTATAGGGAGAAGCCCTTGGTAAAGATTCACACAACGCAACTAGGCCTACACAGGTCCCAGTTTCTGTTTTGTTTTGTTTTTTAAAATATATTTTATTGATTTTTTACAGAGAGGAAGGGAGATACTGAGTTAGAAACATCGATGAGAGAGAAACATCGATCAGCTGCCTCCTGCACACCCCGTACTGGGGATGTGCCCACAACCAAGGTACATGCCCTTGACTGGAATCAAACCTGGGACCCTTGAGTCCGCAGGCCGATGCTCTATCCACTGAGCCAAACCGGTTAGGGCACAGGTCCCAGTTTTTGATCAGATGAGTTGAATGTTATGAAATTTTTCAAAATTCTTTTCATTCAATGGGCAACTTTCATCTTGTAGCAACCTGCAGGAGAATGTTGTAAGGCTGTGACTCTTGGCTTCCCTGTGACATTGTTATCCTGCTTCAGTAATCTCTTGATTGGCCTGATCTTGGATTACAAGAGATAGAAAGAAACCAGCTTTCACACTTTAGAAGTGATGTGTTTCTGATAAGTAGGGACGTGTCAAATAAGAGAAGAGAATGAGTTGGAGCAGAAAGACTGCTCCTATCTCGAGTTAGGGAGATAAGGTGGACCTGGCCACACAGTTGGAGTCTTGCAGAAGAGTTTATAGAAGAGTCTATAGATTTGCTGATCCGCAACTTTAACTTTTCAGTATGACCTCTTTTGTCACTCTCAATTATAAACTAAATTATGCCAACCAAGCTCATGAGAGACTAACATATAATCCAGAATGCCAATTCATGTTCAATGGAGGATAAAGCTGTCCAGTGACCAGCACAGTTAAGTCCAATAATTGGGACATACCCATGTACGATCTCAACCAATAATTCCTGGATATGCTTTCTAATGAAAATTCTAAGGACATAAGACCCATCCACATTTAAATCCAAATTTTCAGATGATTCCAAAGCTAAGTGGGAATGACTTCATATTGATCCCTAAATTTGCATGATCTAGGTTACTGCTTACCCACTGGGTAATCCAGAATTGACAATAAAAGCTACCTGTGCTCCCCAAAATCACAGAACATAAAGATGAAAGGCACGGGGGCCTGTCTGTGCGGCTCAGTTGTTTGGAGTATCGTCCCATACATCAAAAGATTGCGGGGAGAGTGGAAAGATAGAGACATGCAGGGGATACTATGTGAACACTAAGAAAAGCTACCTAACCCATAATGTTGGGGGGTAGAGGTGAGATCTATCAGAACTTACATGATTCTTGGGTTGAATCTTGAGCATGAGTAGAAGTTAACCAGGTGAAAAGGGTGGATAAGGATGCTCTAGGCAGAAGCAGCTCCATGGGCAAAGGCAATGGCCAGAAAGTACAGTGCTTAGGAAGTCTGCAAGCAGTTCAGCTTGGGTGGGGAAGGCATAGAATGAAAGCCCGGGCCTATTCAGTAAGAACCGTGCCGAGGAATTTGGACCTGGTCCTTGGGACGCTGGGGATGCACTGAGAGATTGAAGCGGGTTGTGATAGGATCAGGTTTGCTCTTTAGAAAGGACCTTGTAGCTGCAGCCCTGAAAGAGTTTGTATTAATTCATATAATATTATTAGAGTCTAAACTAAGGGAGTGGTCACTGGGCTACAGACAAGACAGGTGTGAGCTGTAAAGGAGCTTGACTTGACAAGGATTGATAACCACTGAATGCCGGGAGAAAGTGAGAGAGAAATCAAGGTGGCTCCCAGGGTTAGAGCTTGAGAGGCTGGCTGGATGCTCGCGCTGGTCACTGAGATGCGGTGAGCCGAGAGAAAGAAGCAGATTAGAAAGATTTGCCGAGGGCCCTGTTTATTATCTCCTTGCACATCACCGGAGGGACTTTCCCTGCCTGGTTCTTCCCAGGAAGAAAAGCTCCACCAGGTTGCTGGTATCTCTGCCCTGTAGGCAAATTCTTTTCATGTCTGTGTCCCAGCTCAGGCTCGGCACGCAGAAGTTCAATGTGTGTTTGTTGAATTGCATCAAATTTACAGAAATATTGCCCCTGGGGAATGAAAAAGGTGCTGATGGACATGGAAGACCAGAAGAACAGCTACGAGCAGAAAGCCAAAGAGTCGCTGCAGAAAGTGCTGGAGGAGAAAATGAGCGCCGAGCAGCGGCTGCAGAGCTCGCAGGTGCGGGCATGCGGCATGGTTCTTGCCGCTGGGGGCCCAGGGCGGCGCCGGGAGTCAGCTGTCCGACTCCAGGGAACAAGGTACCACCCTCTCTCTCCCTTGCTCTCCCTCAGCGGTCCCTGGCTCTGGCTGAGCAGAAATGTGAAGAGTGGAGGAGCCAGTACGAGGCCCTGAAGGAAGACTGGAGGACCCTGGGGGCCCAGCACAGAGAGCTGGAGAGCCAGCTCCACGTGCTTCAGTCCAAACTGCAGGTACCAGGCCCTGGAGGTGGGGAGGCGGGAGAGGAGGCGGGGTTTAGGGGAAGAGGGTTGGTGACAGCAGTGATGAGGGAAGTTGCTCCTGAATTGGGGGCCCCAAAGGCAGTTGACAGCATCTGGTTTTCAGTTCCTCACTCACTGCCCGCTTCGTACCAGACTCACTGTTTTGGCTCTGAAATCTAATTTTGAGTTTAGCAAGGACGTTTGCACTGCCCACGCAGACAAACTAAGTGACCATTGGAATGACGCCATCCAAAGGCAAAGGGCTGAAATATTCAGCAGCCTACTGTCAGATCCCAACCCATCCTCTGCACCCATCCCAGTACAGCATCCAGTTCAGAAATGCCCACTACTGGCACAGAACAAATGCCATTGGTTTCCTTACAGGCTGGCTATTAACATCTCCTGCCACATCCCTGGCATTCTCATGTGTACTATCATTTCTGATCTGCGTTACCTTAGAGAAGTTAACCAACCTCAAGCCTCAGTTTCTTCATTTTGAAAATAAGTAGCTATATCATAGGGTTGCTCTGATCCAGGCAAGGCACTTAAGCCCTCATTAATATTAACTATTACTTTCCATAGATTTTTCTTACTTGGTTTGGAATTGTGAGGACCATCTCAAAAGGTTTACTTTTCTAATTTTCCTGGAGCAGGGATCTGAATACAGTTCACTTGCTAAGAGGGTGTCTTGTCAAATGAGTGAATCTACTGGCCACTGCGTTGCGTCCATATCTCAAATCACCTACAAGGCGACTTTTACAAATCTTTTTCTTTTTAACCTTATTTCTTTGTGAAAATGACACTACCAAAAAAATTGATAATGCTAGGATGAAATGTAAAGATAAAGTGAAGTCATCTAGAAAAAGAATGACTTGGTATTCCTGAATTTGGACATATACCCGAATGAGTTCCTTGTGAATATTAAAAAAAAAAAAAATCTAATGCATTGTTTGTAATAAAAGGAATAGAGCAAAGGGAAGGTTTTTTTTAAGTCCCTATTTTTCTATTTCCCTAGTATTCGTATCTCTAAAATTCTACAATTTCCTGTAATTTTCCTCTGCCCCCACCCTCTACCCTAGCACTGACCTGTTTCTGCATCGGCCCCTCTTCCTCCCTGCAGGGAGCAGACAGTAGAGACTTTCAGATGAATCAGGCTCTGCGACTTCTGGAAAATGAGCACCAGGAACTGCAGGCCAAGATTGAATGCCTACAGGGAGACAGGGACCTGTGCAGCTCGGACACCCAGCACCTACAAGGTACCCTTCTCCTCAGGCACCTCTGGCCCAGTGAGACCAGCAGAAGAAGCCGGATGGAGAAAAGGGCTTCGCTCAGTCTTCCATTTGTTGTTTGGTTGGCTTTACGATTCCATCACACCTTGAGGGAGAGGCAGGGCTGTGTCCATCATCCATGACTGAAAACTGACTTTGTGGCACTGGCGTACCTTGGAGTACCAGCTCTTTTCCAGCCCGTCCCTCTGGGCCAGACCACAGCTGCTCCACGTCAGTCGCATGTGTCCAGGCCACATTCCTGATTTGAAAGGGAAAGGTCAGTTGAAAGGTTTCTGAGCAGTCAGCCGAGAGAGGACCAAACCGTGGGCAAATACAACACTTGATTCATCCCGTTTGTTAATGCAAATGACCTCCAAGGTGCTTTGGTTCTGGTTTGCCTCTTCAGAAGTGGGACAAGTAGGAGGAAGAGCAACT